>WUAW01002132.1:4658-20598 GCA_017165845.1 Thaumetopoea pityocampa | reverse complement strand
CACGCTATTAATTTTTTAGCCACATCAGTCAATAACTTAATGTTGAAATAGGCATACTGTTTCTTTTTTTTTAAACCAGTTTATAACTATAACCAATTGTCTTGTATTGAATGTCCTACGTGTATTCATTATACGCACACAACAATGGATGTGAGTTATTGACCTCTGATGATAATAGATGGCGTTAGTGCGCATCAACAGTCTGGTACCATATATGTGATAACCGAGTGTACAACACATCGACACTTCGAAATGTTTAGAATGCCGTATAAATTTTTGGAGTACAAGAACTAGTATAAAATGGCTGTGTGTCTCGCGGGGAGGGAGTTGAATAATAACTGCGATACGGTGTACATTTTAAAGCGGTTATAAGAGGGAGATTTCAACAACTATTGCGACCTCTACTGAGTAATACTGTGTAATTTGGATTGTTGTTAATCAATGTGTTTGGAGTGTGTTAATTAAAGAAATAATCTTCGTCACGTAAAACGACATTTTCGAAACACCCCCGATTCATAAAAATGTTATAGCAAGGTGATGACCCACGAATCATCTACATACATCATCAATATATATTGATGTTGTATCGGAAAAGGGAAATTCTTCCGACCAGACCGGTGTTGTGGCGGGGCCTGTTGCCGCTCCCAACAGTTGATATCGAGACGTTATTTGTAAGTTGCTATTAATTTTCTTCGCCGTGATTCAGCATTCTGTAATAATTTAGATCTTCATGAGTTGTGCAATCTGTCGAAGATATGTAGTGCTATGTAGAGAAATTGGTGGCTATGAAAACAATTTATTTAAAAAATGCTGATTTAACCGTATTTGTTATAGAGGTGTTTGATGACTTCCTGCGGTCATATCTGTCCAACTTCCGGATCAAATCGTTAGACACGGACCAATTTAAAGAATACCTGCTCGATTACTTCAAGGGCAATGACGGACTGAAAGCTGTGGACTGGAAAGCCTGGTTGCACTCAAGCGGAATGCCCCCTGTCATTCCTGGGTAAGTCCAGTATCGTTTAGGCCATGCGAGAGGAGAAATTTTATAAGTTTCATGGTTTGCTTGTCTTTTATACATAAATTTAAGAATTGTACGCGTAGTATGGCCAGTTGAAACACCTACCCGACATGTATGTGACGTATACGAATGCATATGCCTGTCCCGTCCGCTAGTAGGCGTGAGATATGATAAAAATAATGTAAGCACTAATATGACGGATGTACTAAGCATTGTTATAGCAAAACGCTAACGCTAATGCTATTTTAAATAAATCACTATACTCTTAGTGTGTGTTTTTTTTAAATCGGGAGACAAATAATTATACCTCGTGTCTGCTTGTTTTATAGATTTTAAATACGGTGACTTCAGTCAATCTGAACAAATCTCAGAACTCTGTAAACAATCGTTACTTTTTCTTCACATTTTGAAATTCACGGGTACATACACGCCTGTAATAACAAAAATAATTTGAAAATAAACCGATATTATTTTTTACTTCTTAAGGATTTTTGTCTTTATTTTTATTTTTAATTTAATTTAACGAATTAGAGAAAATTAACTAGAATAATATAATAGGCATTCATAAAATTTAGCCCTGAATATGATGCGGAGCTGAGATGTGAAAGACATGACCGATTTAGTACGCAATTGTTTATATCGCTTAAAAATAATATACAGATTGAGACAATATCTATCTGAAGAATTACGTAAGCAGCTCGTTGAGTCATTGGTCCTGTGCAGATTAAACTATGCCGACATTGTCTATGGGCTCCAGCTACTGACTTCCGGCAGGAACAAAGTGCACGTCGCACGGAAACTCCAAGCCGCCGCCATTGAGCTGGGAGAACGGTTCCGAAGGTGGAGGATAGGGCGAGCCCGGAAAAGAGCGCGGCCGTGCTCTTCTCTAGGCACACTGTGACCCCCGCCAATCAGTTCTTTCTCCCCCGGCGAGACACGATCCCCACGGTCTTTTTATTCGATCGCCCAATCCGCTGGACCGGAAAATACCTCGGGGTCACCCTGAACTTAGGGATGACCTTCGGGGGTCACCCTGAACTTAGGGATGACCTTCGAGAGTCACATCAAAGCGGGCCGCGACCGAGCCGCCTCTGTCCTGGAGTGACTCCACACCATGCCCTGCAAACGGAGTAAAATGACGCTTTCTTGCAAAGTGACATTGTACAAAGTTTGCATCCGACCCATCATGTCTTACGCTTGCGTAGTGTTTGCACATGCTGCCCCTACTCTCCTAAAGAGCCTTCAGGTCATACAAAATCGTTTTCTCCGAAAAGCCATAGGTGTCCCTTGGTTTCTACGCAATGTTGATTTTACATAATCTTACCTATTATGTAGTGTAAGACGCCACTTTGCTATTACGTACACATATTTGTGGACACATTTCACACTCATCACTCACATTTTAGGGGTACATATCATAGTACATACTTAAATACGTGGATATGCGGTATGTTCGATGTCTGAGTAACCTGACCAGCATATCCAGCAGAATACTAGCCTCCGGTATACTGCCTGGCATCTGCGCTGGGTTCCCATTTGGTACAGTTTTTCATTCTTTTTTTCTGTATCTTTATTTTAGCGCTATCAAAAAAAAAATTATTATTTCCTTCTAACATTTAAATCATTTCACACAGCTACGACACATCAATGACGAAAGCGATAACATCTCTCGTGTCCAAGATTGAGCGAGACAACGCGACGATAACCGCCGATGACGTGGCGAGCTTCACACCTCACCAAATGATCCACCTCTTGCAGCAGCTGGTAGACCAGCCACCACTACCACTAGACAAACTGCATACGCTCGGCCACGAGTACAAGATCAGCACCAGTAAGAATTCGGAAATTTTGTATAGGTGAGTTATTGAGGGAGTGCAGATGGATGAAAGGCCAATAAATTTGATTTTTATTGAGACAGTGAAAAGTTTGCTTGCAGCAGTAAAGTTTGATGTAACACTTGCTTTATAGCCTCCTGTCGTAGCTTTAAATATTTGATGACCTTAATTTACAGAATCATCAGCCTACATAAAGACCATTGTTTTCTTTACAATGTCTGTATATGATGATATGTATTGTTCTAGTACAATTTTAGTCATTGTTCGCCAAGAGCCTTTTTTTAACCAGTGCAAATGCTTGTTAAATTTCTGCGCTTCGAAGGCCCGGATATATTGAATATGTGAGGCTTGCATTCACTAAAACTACTGTCCTCTTGCTGTTTCAAAGCCCGACATCACATGCTCCGTCCTAGTGTAAGAGCCGGCTGGCCTGCAGTGTTGCAGTGTTGCAGTGTGCAGTGTTGAATCACTTTCATCATCATCATCAGCCCGAGGAAGTCCACTGCTGGACATATGCGTCCAAGGAGAGATTTGCCATAATCTCCATGCTTGGCAGGCTTCTCGGAGATCGCAGTAGGTTTTTGGTTGAATATGGAATAAGATAACGCTGTTCTCCATTACCCTGATATATATGAGTATACCTCAGCTGGTCCTCACAACATCCATTGGAAGAGATAGAGTGACGCTATTATTATGTCGGCGTCACACAGCAGCCTTTTTCAGTGATCCTAAATAAATCAGCGCTCCATTTTGCAGGCACTCACTTTACAACTTTAAAGATAATAATTAAATGTTTTTTTTTTCAGATGGTTAAGACTGTGCGTGAGAAGCAAAGATCAGAGCAAGCTTAATGAAGTTTTCAACTTCGTAAACAACCAGGGCCGTATGAAGTATGTTCGACCCCTGTACAGAGACCTCTATGCCTGGGAAGATAGCAGAGACCAGGCCATAGATAATTTCCTAAAGAATGAGAAATACATGATGCATGTATCAGCTTACACACTAAGAAAGGACCTTCATCTTGCTCATTAGAAGTAGTTCTATTTTTACAATGATATGAAGATGTAATATAGCAATAACTTGAAATGTATCTATATTTTTTATGACATAAATAGTTATTTTAAAATTTCAATTTTTTTATTTCTATAACAGTATTTTTAATAATAATATTTACATACACGCTGATATCCCATAAGGGTAAGCAGAGACCATATTACGTTACACATACATGCAGTCACGCCTTTTTCCCATTGGGGTAGGCAAATACTACTTTCCACCTGCTACGATCGTTTAATGAAGCAAAGTGGCTATCCCACAGAGTACCTTATAAAAGGCTATCCGCAGCTCACATGTAGGCCTCGCGGGCATCAAGTTGTTTCGGTTGGCGAACCACGACGCCGTCATTTTATAAGGTTGAAAAGTATGAAAATTTTAATAATAATATTTGACAATATTGATCGACTTGCTCAGGATAAACCTGTTTTGGTATACGTTTTATCAAAATTAAACTTAACATTAATCAATAAAAATAATCGAGGAAAAAGAAAGAAATTGATATTTAGTTTTGTTAAGATGCAAAGTTTTGTTGTTGGTAACCTTTTTAAAAACTGATAACAAATCCATTAATTATTATTATTGTAGTTCCTTCTTTCATTTAATAATCTTTCAAATTCGTTAATAATCTTTCGTAGTCATATTTTGTTAGGTTTTATCTGGTTTTTCTTGACGAATCCACGAATGTCAACGGTCCGTTTTGACATGACGATTTGACATTGAAATTTAATATCTGCACTGCACATAACCTAAAAAATATTATATATATTTCGAAGAGTTTATGTTCCTTGATATATTTAATGTAGCACTAATAAACAGAAACTTGTTCTAATAAACCCAAAACTTTACACATAATGTCTGCGGCGAAGAGAGTGCAGGTACAAAGTGCAATGCATAGAAAGTTCTGATTGAAACGTACAAAATCTGTTTTGTGCTTAGTTATTATTTATTTTCTATTTATTTCTAGCAATGGGCCACCTTCGCTCGAACATGGCATTTATTCGATTGCAAATGGCAAGACCCTTATGAGTCTGCTAAACTTATAAAGAAATATTTGATGGGTATGCACAAACCTATCTACCATCCGTTAAACGATTGTGGAGATGTTGTGGTGTGCATAAATAGCCGGGACATTGCTTTAAGAGGTGATGAATGGCGAAAAAGAGCGTATTTCCACCACACCGGCTACCCTGGGGGAGCTAGTTGGACATTGGCGTGGGAAGTGCATGACAAAAATCCTACCATGGTGGGTAAAATTAACTATAATGAATTTACTACTTCACTTCTTGGTTTATGGCGTTTGACCAATTTGGCACAATTCTGCCAGTATCCAGTTATGAAAGTATCATAAACTTAGGAGGTGGTGATCGGTGGAGATAGAGAATTTTGGTATAATGAATTTACTATACCTACAGTGCTCTATAATTATGATTGAATAAAAAATTAATATGTGATTACATTGTTAAAACATATTTTGCTTGTGTCTGTGCACATATGTTTATCATACAAGAATTGTACATTTATTTGGGTTAAAATTAATAATAATATTTTGTACACAGAGGATACATTTTCTTCTATCTTAAACATAATTTAATCGCACATTGATCATTCACAAAATTGATCATTGCACAAAATCTTATCTATTCATTGATTTTTTTTATATTTTGGCCTTTGGACAGGTTAAAATCATACTGAATCATTTGACATAGTAATATAATTATCATGAGTGCATTTTCTGATGTATAATTTTCAATAAGTATTCCAGTGTACCAATTCTAATTGCTTCTAGGGAGTTATGAAGTCAAAATGACACTTAAACTAGGTGAAAGTTCCCACAGGACTTTTGCCTTCAAAAAGTATGGTTATTTTTTAATGTTAGTCACAGTTTTATTCCAATGTTTAAATATGGACTCCTCTGTACTCTTCTCTTGGCTCTAATAGTTCATTAAACAAGAGAAATAATTAAATGAGATTAAATTCTATTTGATTTTAGTTGAAAGTATGCCAGTCACATAGTTAATGAATTTAATATGTGGATGTAGTTTAACAGAAAGTATACAATCCACAAAAACTGACATTAGAATCCACATAATATGGAATCAATCCTAACCCACATGAAATTAAAAATGTAAGATAATAAAAAAAATATGAAGTTTTCTATAATTACAATCATTATCATCAGCCCAAGGAAGTCCACTTCTGGACATGGGCCTCCTTCTTGAAAAAGACGGAGTTGCCATAATCTCCACGCTTGGCAGGCAGTCTTGGAAATCGCAGTAGATTTAGATTGAATAACAGGATGATGCTACTGCCCGTTATTCTGGTACATCCTTTAGCTGGTTATTACAGCGTTCAAAGGAAGAGTTGGAGTGATGCTGTTATTATCCCAGTACCATACAACAAATAATTACACTAAAACATATAAATGTTGAATTCACAATGTAAACTTTAAAATTAGATATCTTAAAACTGTCTCAATGTTAATTAGATCCTTTCTGTTAATGTTCATGTATCTAATAGAATTCATACTTTCCCCAGATCATCAAAAAGGCAGTTTATAGAGAAATGCAAGGTAACCTTCAAAGACGCCACACTATGGAGCGTCTATTTATTTACCCCAATGAGAATGTGCCGGGGGAGATAATGCAGAATGTCACCAACCAGATCCGTCAACTCCGCTTAGTACCAACCAGACTTGATCATATACCTGAGGAAGATGTTAAAACCTATCCCAAAGTTATGGACCATCCTTCAGATTATGTGCTAAAATAAATTTAGATAATACACAAATATAGATAAGTTTAGATTGTTATTATAAATTATTCATAAATACTGTTGTTTTGATTAATGGTATCATTTGTAATTGACGATTAGAAGTACTGAGAGTTAAACATAGATAAAAGTAAATACATCGTCTGTCTCTATCAAAATTGTTTCAACTTAAATCAACTTTAGAGATAGCCTCATTTTTCCTTTTCCTTATTCCCTTTTCTTTGAAGCAGGGGGATGCGTTCATGCAAGAACTTAGAAATATCTTAGAGTCTGAAATTATGCAATTTCTCTTACTTCCTTTGTTTTAGTAGTATTTCTGACTAAACATGATTTCAGAAGACTTTCTCAGACACTTAAAAAATAAGAATTCTTAAAATTTTATTCGTTGTTATTAAAAATTATAGAATTCTTACTTTTTAAAAGTCCTTTCAGCAAGACTCAGCACTGGGTCATAAAACTGGATCCATATAAGCGTTGTTGGAAACGAACGTTTCTGACTTCCTCAGAAGTGAAGACTAGCCGTAATCTAGTCGCGATCTTAATCCGTTGGATTATGATTTATGGTCAGTTTTAGAGCCTTCATATTTTGGAGTCCTTAAAACAATCCACAAGATTGGCAGTGAAGAATTTTCCCGTGAAGAAAGTGCGTGTTTAAATTGATAACTGGCCTCAACGTTTAATGGATTATATTAAGGCCAATGGAGATAATTTTGAATGCGTTTCATATTTTTTTAATGCTATTATATTAATGTATAAACTAACACACTACAGTAATAAATGTTTTATGCAATAGAAAAGATCTTTTCCTTGTAACAATATTTATGACATGACTAAGTATATCAGTGTGGATCTTTATTGTAAGCAATTCACATCAATATGAGAGTCTACCCCTCAGCAATTAATAAGCGTGAGCGTTTATTCTTATGAGGGTTGTGTATCGGTGATCCTTTATAGCCTAATTAAGTTCAGAGCAAGATGTAAAAAAATAATTAATAGGTGATGACTTTTTTGATTGTCCTGTTACATCTAGTACGCTTCAAAATTATTGGCTCAGTACAACACCCTGAAACAGACAGAAAAAGACACTCGTTTTTTCATAAGTGTGAATAGGTATATCGAAATAATGAATTTCCAAATTAAAACGATATTACACATCACTAAGTGGGTTTTATTTCATTTGATGACATCAATACAGTTTGCATTCAACATCAAGATATTTACAGATTACTGGGGGTTTTTATATGATACCTATTACGTTATTTAGCGTAATAAAGGGTTGACATAAACTTTTCCAGGGCGTCTAAAAGGCGCGTCAACAATTTGTACAGCCTCCGGTTGTTCTTGGTTTTCAGCTGTAGGGATGGGGAAAGCGATTCTGATTGTTTCGAGTTCGCCGGCAGCGATTTTCTCGCGCACAGCATCACGGATAGCATCTACCTTATCCACAACTTGTACTGTTTCTACAGGAAGAACTTCAGCTGAAGGAACAACCTCTAAACTTTCAACAACATGAACAGATTCAGCCACAGGTGCGGGATTTTCAGCAATGTCAACAATACGTACAACTTCAGGGTTTTGCTCAGTCTGAAGGGGTTTGGCCGATCTTAGAGCCTCTATCGGAACTATTCCATCATAAAAAGGAGTTTCCACATGCACTGCATCGTTCGGTGTGCCAACGGGAAATTCTTCAGCATTGTTGACAAAATTGACTGCTTCAGGGTTAAAAACAAGAGCTTCCACATGCACTGCACCGTTCGGTGTTTTAGAGGGAATATCTTCAGCATTGTCAACAAAATTGACCGCTTCAGGATTGCTTTCAGCTATCTGTGCTAGTCTGACTGCCTCCATAACGTCTGCAGGAATAAATACGGGGCTGATATCGATGAGCTCGATGGCAATAATTTCTTCGACTGGAGATTCGGCCGCTGGTAAATTAATGGGCTGAACATCAGGCAAAACACCCTCAACGTTGGGCAGCGCTGCTTTGGGCAAAGTAATGGGTTCTTGCACAGCCGTAGCCGCGGCAATGAGCATTAATACGATGAAAAGTTTCATTTTGCTGGAAATAAGTAAAAGTGAATTAGATAATTTGTCAATCCCCCTTGATCCCCCCTGGCTACGGCCTTGCACGGAAGTCTGGATAATGCTAGGTCCAGAGATTAATTTTATGTATAGTAGAGTAAAGAAGGTAATTAATTTAAAATATATTGGAATTAATTAATTCGAAAATATATGAAAAGACAAACTTTGTGAAGTCAAATAATACAAACTTTGGTGGCTTAATAAGAAATGTTCAGGTGGATATGTTGTATCAGAATAAAGCACTATTTTTTTGGCCGGCACTTTTGGACCAAAAATGTATGAAACCCGGATGATGTACCTACTTTGTAAATGTTGATTTTTGGAAAAATCTTATTTAATTTAACAGAAACTGAAATAAAGTTTTGATATATGGTGCCGACTAATAATAGCATCCCTCCATCTTATCCCGTGAGCGCGGAGAGAACCAGTTAAGGGATGCGCCAGGATAATGGGCAGCGGCGTTATCTTGTTATTCGATCAAAATCTACTGCGATCTCAAAAATGGGAATCTTACGAATTACTCCCATTATGTTATTTGTATCAACGGGTTGTGACTCAATTACGTTTAAACGGTTGAACCGATTTCAATTAAATTTGTTATGTAATACGAATAAAATCTGGAAAAATACAAATGACATTAAATATTGAAATTCAGCCGGTCATATACACGACTAGTGATTATTATTTTAGCGATGTATTTATTATTAACTGTTTTATCAAAACGGTATTGGTTGATGAATATAACTTTTATCTACTTGAAAATATAGGCAAGTGTTCTTCATACATACTTAGGTACTACAAGTAGCTATGAATTAGCGAAGAAATGTTCGTCATCAGATAAGGCATTATTACTCATAGTGCAGGTGTATAAAAAATACGCTATTTTTTTATTATCACGCCTTTTTTCCTGGCTCTCCAGCGGGAAATCGAACCCCGGTCTTCCGCGTAACAGGTGGAGATACTAACTATGCGATGAGCACGCATATTTGTACCAGAGTCACAAATTTTCTCTATTTGTATCTATATATCATTGTCTAATACCCAAGACAAAGGGAATCCTAATCAACGTGTGTGTAAAAATGTTTCTAAAATATTACTACTATTATAAAATATTTGCAGATGTTACCTACAGCAATTTCTAATCACCAAAGGTACATTTAAAATGGTGGATGTTTTACGCAAAATCTACAGAGGATAATATAATAAAAACATTACTCACCTGTCTAGGTTTGTATCCAACAAAATAAACAATCGATATCTTACCGAGTGTCTTTGTCTTATATATCGCTAATCGTGTGATACGTTATCAATTGGTTTTGATTTGTCCACGTGTTTTTACATAAAATCATTTAGTGTCTGTATAATGAAAGTAAAGGATTTACTTAGGCTCATTATCTTCGCGTTTATCTTCAGTACTTATTGTACTAGTAGCTTTTGCCCGCGGCTCCGCCCGGGCGAATGTCGGTTTTCTACTACATGAGAAATCCCGAAACAAACGTAGATTTATATAAAATAAAACCTAAGAACCAGTTTTACTTGAGTTCTCGTACCTTAATAGCGTCTATTAAAACTGTCATCAAGTTGTATCTTCAGTTCTACTGGACCGATTTTGATGAAACATGCCGCGTTATTTAAGTCTGAATACTTTTAAGTCTGTAATCAATTGACTAAAATCTACGCGCTGGTTTTTGTCTAAAGCCCGAACAAACAAACAAACAACGCATTTTGTTTCAGAAGCGCTTAATTTGTCAATTTGAATAGTTTGTTTTTAAATATCTTCGATTTTTGAAAATTTGACATTTAACAATTTTATAATAATATAGATATCAGATATAATATTATAGATATCATGTGCATTGGTTTTAGACACGGCTTACGATCGAAGGGTCGTGGGTTCGAATCCCGGTCCCGTACAACTGAGTTATTATTTGTAATTCATGTACGGTCTACATTGTAGACACCAATGTACTTAACGGAGAAGGAAAACTTCGTGAGGAAACCGGCAAGCCCGCATGGGTGTGTGACGTCTACCAACCCGCACTAGGCCAGCGCGGTAGATTACGGCCTAATCCCCCTCCCAATCAGGGGAGGTCCGTGCCCCTATAGTGGAGACGATATGGACTGGGGATGATAGATATCAGTAGATCTAGTTGGCTAGCTGCACTTCATTATTTAATTAATGCAGGCTATTAAGATAGATTAAGGGCCCAACCCGCGCTCCTGATCAGGGGAGGTCGGTGCCCCTATAGTGGGGACGATATGGACTGGGGATGATAGATATCAGTAAATCTAGTTGGCTAGCTGCACTTCATTATTTAATTAATGCAGGCTATTAAGATAGATTAAGGGCCCAACCCGCGCTCCTGATCAGGGGATGTGATGGGAGATGATGATGATGACTTTACTAATATCCCACCTGATGGTAAGTGGCGATGCAACCTATGGTGGTAAAACGTACTAGCTTAATAAAAACCTGTTCACTTTGTCTTAAAGACACCCACATATCACAGACACACAGATATCTTTTGTACAGCGTAGTAATGCTGCTGCAGTTCATCTCGGGGCCTCCCTTAGCTGGTTCTCACAGCACCCGCAGAAAGAATTGGAGTGACACTATTATTTTACCAGCTCCACACATTAAATGTCTCTGTAATACTGCTGTCCTCTTGGACGTAGTCTTCTATGTAGAATCCGGTTCTCATAGCACTCACAGGACAAACGGAGTAACAATATTATGCCGCAAGAGCAAAACAAAAACATATCGACGCCTCTATCGAATAAAGACAGGTTACTGTAAAAAATATTATTGCATATTTGGAAACTACACACTTGATTACAATTCCCCTATTTTTTTTTTGTGATTTATACCCGACTGCGCCAGGAGGGTAAAAAATACGCTTCTTAACTGTGAGAGTGACACTGAGTATACCAAAATTATAAAAAAAACATTAAATTTTTCACGCAGTTGAGATTTTTTTTTCAATAATTTCCCTGGTTTATCATTATTTATTTCAGTTATTAATTATTAAAAAAAATATTTTAATAAAGGGCACCCTTACAACCTTCCTCCTGAAGCGCCTTCTAATCTGGCACTTGTTGCACCTGTAGCACCCAACGAAGTATGCGATTCTCTTCGACACAGGTATGGAAGCCGATGGTATCAAGATCATGTGCCACACCATGAAGCTCTTCAAACGCATAATCGATACTAGGCTCCGCCGCGAGTGTAACGGCTCTGTGTCAGTATGGGTTGCGTAAAGGATCAGGTACCGTGGACCCGATATTCGCTTTGAGAACACTGACCGACGCGTACAGGGAAGAAACTCTCTGTACGTGTGCTTGTTAGATTTACAGAAGGCCTTTGACTCTATACCCCGTAAACATATCTTAGCTGTATATATGCACATGTATGTATAGAGAATGCAGGGTGGAGAATTCGGATAAATAGGGTTTTATTAGGAATTATGCAATCATTGAAATGGAAACCAACATTATATAATTTATTTATAATTATTCATCTCATCCATTACAACTAAAATATATTTGGCAATATAAAAAATAAGGGATACATTAGACTTCGAAATTTTCTTCAATCATACTAACTAATACTTATTATCTATAGTAATTATTTACTGTCAAAGTATTAAATGGACTTGTTGGAAAACCACAACAACTATCTGCTACTAAAATAATAAAAATTAAATAAAAATCATAAACATCAGAAAGAAACCATTTCAACATTTTAATAACTACTATGTATCTCCAATTTAACACTTTGACTGTAACATACGAATAATCATCCTTTTGGAATACAGTTCCTAATATGCGATATAACTAGTATTCTTATAATTACTTAAAATAAAGAAAAAATAACAAAAATCTATAAAAAATATACATTATTAATAAAAACTTGAAGAATTAAAAAATTAGAGGATGCATTAGAAAACAATAAGCAAAGAAATTATACTTAGACTTGCTAAGAAAACAAAAAAAAACTAAAACGCGTCCTAAAATATGTATTTCGCACAATATTCTAACAGTACAGCGCCTTATTTTAAGCGTTCAGAAAAAAGTAATCACTGCAAAAATTCTCAAGGTAGAATTTTAAAAGTAAAATAAAAAAAGCGGGGTTTTTTTTTAATATTTTTGGCAACATGCGATGCATTATATATAATGAGCATAAAATACTAAGAAGTACGGCACGTACGAGTACACATTTAAATTTTGAATGGTTCATTTGAGGCGGCCATGGCCATGTTGTGCGTCGAAACAGCTTAAGTCGGTAGGAAATGTCTGAACATGGCTGTCCTTGGTCTCTGCCTAAAAAGTGTTGATTGGATTTAGCAGACTACAACATGGAAGTTTAACGTTAAAGATGTTGAAGATTCATGAAACGTGGAGCACATCAAGTAGAAAAACGAATACTGGCAACAAAAGCCGATATCAATAACGCCAGGAAAAAAAATTGTATGCATACTCGATATTATCAAAATGATTAAAGTAACGCAATTTTATTGCAAACCCGTGTTAGTATACTCTGCAACGATTGTCTTGTATTGTCTGCGAACTATTCAAATATGTAGAATGTCTCCCTATAGGAAAATAATGGTTTTACAAGACGCAGACGTACCAGGTAATTTTAGAAAAAAAGTAAATTAATTTTTTTTAGTTAATTTCATCCGGGCATTGTGTAAAGTAGTTGAACTTTTTTTAAATTAGGCATTCAGAGAATGAGAATTATTTTTCCCTTTACGAGAGATGATGATCAAGTCGTAGAACCAATTTCAGAGTTTGGATTTTTATTCGGGTCAGTTTCAGTGAATCTTCAACATAATTTTTCTATCCATATAAATATATGGATAGAAAAATCATATTAACGTGGCCATCTATGATTTTACGTTTTTAGAATTATTTTGTCTATTTATGTGTTCAGGCTAATCTCGGTAATAACTGAACCGATTTCGACGGGGCTGTCATTGGTAAATAGAAGACTTCCCAGAGAATATTATGGGCTACTTTTCATCCCGGAAATGTTTAAGGTTCTTGAGTAAAAATTGAAAAGCTGCAGAAGTTAGGAGAAAAATTATCATTAAAAATACCATCAACAATCGACAAATATTTTACCATACGAGCGGACCCGCGAGCAACAGCTATTAAATAAAAAAGAAAATATTTTACGTTTTTAAGTTTAATGTAAAATTTTAATTTTAACCATTATGATAATATTTTACCGGGCTTCAATTTCCTTTACATATACTATATAATATATTACATATAGTTTATAATATAAAAAATGCGGAGATCATTGCAATGAATATAAGTTACAGCAATATTAATTAATATACATAACAATAAATATAGATACGTTCATGAATATCTCAACGAAGCATACCAGTTGATTTTATAAATGCATGCTTAAAATATCGATAAGACAAATTACATATCCGAACGTTATTGAATGGTACGGGCAAAGAAAAAACGATTATATTTTGTTCGCGCAGAACTTAATTTGGAATGTTATTAGTTTGGAATTATATAGAAACGCGAAGGCAATGCGAAAACGCTTATGTCGTTATTACTTTTACGTTGTACCTTGTATTATAATCCTCTTTGCGCTCAAAGCATTTTTCGTTCGAGTGAACTAGCAACTCGAGAGGAGCTGGCTCTTATCGATTATTTCATACATTTTTTATAGTTAGCTTAAAATGATTTCAGAGACAATATAACACTTTAAAGTTGTATATTTGAACATTTGCAACCTCGATCCGAGTGGTGTCAAGAGGCACTTCTCGAGCGCAAATGGTTAAAATAGCGCGGCAGCAAAGCAAAACAGCAACAGATTCAAAATTGTTATTTTTAATTACACGTAAACTCTGTTTGTAGAGAATCATTAGCGTTAAAAATATCAGTCTCGTGATCCGATAATGCCATTTTAAAGGCAATGCGTAACGACAAATAAAATTAATATCGATATATCTATTGACACATATCGATATTAATTTTATTGATTACTAGAATTCTAATCGAGCGCAGTGTTACCAAAGTTTTATCAGAAACTTGCGTGATGATACAAGTTTACGAAAAATTGTAGTAAATCTCAGGATGAAAACTTTATCAATAGATACAAATATCGATATTTTAGAATAATGAAATCGATATTGATTATTATCGTTTAAACTTACTGGTACCAGTTCGAGTTTTGACAAGTTATGAAAACTATAAAGGTATATATGTATTTATGTGGATATAATGACAAAAAATTATACGAAGCTCACAATACTATAGTTACATACAATTAGAGCTTTTTAGAGATTAATTTTCATTCACACGTTAGACTGGAGATAACAGCTGCAATAGTCATTAACAGAGGACATTAACGAACCTTAGCCGAAATTCATAGAATTTAAATACACGACTTTTCAAAATAATTTTTATGAGTTTACGAATTGATATATTCAATCTAGTCTCATAATTCAATAATGAGATACCTATATGTATTGTAAAATGTTAAAACTGTGGATTTCTGGATGAAATTAAATATTAATTTCACTCATTAGTTATTACTGTTGTAAGTTTAGTGTTGTTTGTCTTAAGAGACTGCCTACTTTATTACTTGATGTACGAGTAATTATGGATTAACTTCAAATTAGTAAATCTATCATCAAACAATTTGATTCGATTTTAAAAATCCAATCGAATTAAATCTGTGATGAGACTATACGATTGAGGATACAGTTAATTATTTTGTCTACAATTATATCAATTGTAATTGTTTGAATGAATAATAATAACTATTATTATTATTTATCCAAGACTCAAAACTAAATTATTTAAATGTTTGATAAACATGTACAGTAATTCGAAATACAGCAAGACATGACTTGCTTACACTTATGTAATCATTACAACTACAATAGGGTTATGCAGTAACTATAAATATTATAAAACATTGAAAGTATTTAAATAAAAAAAAAAAACAATTGTTACTTTAATAATCAGATTTTAAATTGTTCTTTTTCTCAATCACATCCTACTAAATAGCATAATTTCCTTAATTACCATATATATTGTGCTATGGAAAGGGTGTATGTATAAAACTTAAGTAAACAACAATTTGAATATATATAATTGGAAATTACATAAATTATGTTTGGAAAATGTTTATTGTTATTATTAA
>WUAW01002126.1:29804-58063 GCA_017165845.1 Thaumetopoea pityocampa | reverse complement strand
GGTCTACAATTCCCGAGGCCCTCGACACCAGCCTGTAGAAGCCTTAACATTTTCGCTGCCACCACCATGGCGTGTACTACGGTGTGATGTTTCACCCCGTGTGCCGTCTCCGTAGGTACTACGGTGCTACGAACCCATGTGTATCACTCGAGAATATTGTCACCGGTTTTAAATTGGCCAAACATTTTTTTTATTGTTTTTATATTCATTTAACTGCTCATATGTATACATAAATGTATACATATGAGCAGTTAAATGAATATAAATGTAAAACTTCAAAATGGCACGCAACGCTTGACAATGCCAAATCTGGTGGCAGTGAAAGTGTTAAAAGAAAGGATTTGCCACAATCTCCACGCTTGGCAGGTGTTTTGGAGATCGAAGTAGTCTTTGATTGAACAACAGGATAGACACTGCTGCTCATTATTCTAGAACATCTCTTAGCTGTTTCTCACAGCATCCATGCGAAGAGAGAGAATGACGTCATTATTATATCGGCGCCACTGCCCGGAGGCTTTATCTCTTTCTTTTTTTTCTTTCTTTTTAAGTAATTTATTTTTTTAAATTATAGTACCTATACATTATTGACGTAAATAATTAGCTACAAAGTTGAGTAACTCCTAGAAAGGCATTTTATTAACATTCAGCATCTTATTAAGTTTAAAAAGGTAGACGAAAGTAAAAAAAAAACATTTAAAAAATGTTTTTATTATCTATCACAGTGATTTAAAACTTACATTCTAAAAATTATCATATTAATTAATAGTAACAAAAAAAGCGAAATCATTGTTATAAAAAGTTAATTATTTAGTAAATAATATTAACATCTTTGGCAAGAGAAGTTACTAGATTATTAGGTTTTACCTAAATATCAATGGAACGCTCATTTAACTTTAAAAAAAACACGATTTTTCGTCTCAAATCTTCGATTTAGAGTTTGGTGGCAACCCGAGTGAAGCATCACTTGAAGTTTTATTTTAACGTTTTATGTTAGTATATTGAGATGTGTAATATATAAATTTGATGCTGTTTTGTGTATTAATCGTCAATAATCGTGAACAATATTGTAACATTGGAATAAAACTGTGACTAACACAGCAAAGTGACCGTATGTTTTCAAGGCAATAAATCTGACGCGATCTCGGAACATGCCGACTAAAGATACGCAAATATCCAACATTTTTTTGAACCGCTTAACAGAAATGTAGGTTGGTACTCGCTAAAAATGTTTTTATCTCGTTTTGGCGTTTGACATTAGAAAAAGATAGGGAGAGAAAATAAATTTAGTTAAGTTCTGTTACAGCTGAATTAGCACCAATGTACAATTTACAATACGCTACCTAAGAACTAGTCATGTAGCCTTCTAAATTTTGTGCATTGTCTCTAGCACTGGCTGGATAGATGGCGCACAAATTTTACAAGAACTGCAACTTGAGTCTATAGATTGTATATTGTAATGCGGATATCAAGGAACATTCACAGAAGAGGTTCCCAAACTTTTTTGTTTCGTAGGCCACTTGCAATGTGTTTCGGTTTTGTGTAGACCCTATGTTTAGTTAATATTGCATTTTTACAAATTATCAACTTCAAATGTATTCTTGACAGCTAGTATAGTGCACTTTGAAAGATTTAATTTTTTAACAGTAGTGAAATGGTCGACGACCCCCGGGGGTCGACATAGACCACTTTGGGTAACAGTATAGCGAATTTTGTGAGAATCCATACATGCCTTAGTATTCTATTATGATTCTAATGTATTTCTTTCATACCATACATATTTGGTACCTATTTGGTCTGTTTAAAACATATTGTTTATTTGATCAGTACGTTTTCCTTGAACACCATCTAATTCTTCCAATCATATTTGCTGGATATATTTTACTAAAAAAAAATGAAGAATAATGTCATAAAGGATGTATGTTGAAGTATAATGTGACGAGCATACAGGAATGCTCCAATGCTATGGACGTTTAAACGTGTGAGAATCGGCAGACAAGACGACGACAAGAAAAACCATACCTTTGAATAAAATTGTGGTGTAGGTGTTTCATTTATATAATCAAAGTATACAAATCAAACACACACTTATTCTTACTTATTATTCACATGTACAACATGACGAAAACATTACATTGATGATAATTCTGTTTTAACAGAACTTGACTAAATTAGACTCTCTCCATCTTTTTCTAATGTCAAACACCAAAATGAGATAACTACAATTTTAGTGCTGTGAGTTTCGTTTAGGCACGTCAAAATTAAGAGATTTAGACGCGATCTCGGAACATGCCGACTTAAGATACGCAAAAACACAACATTTTTTGTACCTTTTGACAGAAATGTAGGTTGGCATTCGCTAAAAATATTTGCTATCTCGTTTTGATGTTAGGTATTAGAAAAAGTTACTATAGAATTACCACCAGTGTGTACGCTGCTCGATCAACAAAGGAATAGCGTGAAAAATTATAACAGTAAATACTAATCAGCCTTTTGGAGCTCTGTAGTACTAATTTTCATCAACATTCATTAACAACTATCAAAGTCATAATAATTAGACAATTTAGCCTCTATGATTCATATTAATTAGGTTAGTAATTAACGTACATTACAGGAAGGTAGATAATAATCGACAGACTACGTAATCTGATTGAGTCAATCAGATATATGGAAATATTCCTATATAAAATAACAAATTGTAATAGAATTGAGATTTTTCCGATAATAGTATATAACAACTAGGTATTTATTTATATATACCTTAGACACTAATGGCACGTGGGTGGACTTAATACCTAAGGCTTTTTCTACCAGTCGACCTTTAAATGTTGATGACAATATAAATTTGGTGAAGTTTCTTTACTGTCTCACTTTAGGACACGAGTCTCCTCTTACAATGAGAGGCTGTAGGCTGTAGTCCAATACACTGGTCTAATGCGGATAGGCAGACTTCTTACGTCGTCGAGAAAATCCCTGAGGCAGATAAGTTTCCAAACAATATTGGTGGTAATTCTGAGGTAACAGAACTTAATTTAATTTAGTCTCAAAATTTATCTAACGTCAAACGCCAAGACGAGATAGTTACAATTTTGATAGTGTCAGTTTTATTTAGACACGTCAAAATTAAGAAATATAGACGCGACCGCAGAACGTATCAACTAAAGATACGCAAAAACGCAACACTTTTTGAACCGTGTAACGGATAGATTAGATGTAGATTAGTGGAAATGTAGGTACTCGTTGAAAATATTTGCTATCTCGTTTCGGTGTTTAGAATTAGAAAAAGATAGGTAGAGTCTAAATTTAGTTTAAGTTGTGTTACATCAGAACTGACACCGTTGTCCATTTGAAGCGAATTATAATACGCCCATGATCACTAAAAGGCAGAGGTGCGTCTGAATTTGAACTCGAAATCTATGGCATGTATGGTCATACCATCAGATTTTCAGTGCTTCTACAGTGCAATTCTGCAAATTGCTTCCGTATCTACAGACCAAAACCTCCGTATCTTATTTAAACGCGACTGATGAATAACGGAGCAAAACAAACGATTATCGTCCTTCAGCAGCTGGGAGTGTTCGCGAGTGCTTGATGTTGTTGCTTCAGTGAGTGCGCTTACATTATTTCGGGTTTTGCTCGACATTTCAACTGAGCGTTTGCCCAATTTGGAAACATACACTTGAGAGAGTTACTCGTCCTATACAATGTAAAACACAGCACCGCAATTTGGTAGAATTTCACCTTAAACAGAATACATTACAAATGTGACACTTCGTTCTCATTGAGGAGGACCGCAGTAGCCTTCGTATCAGGATCGTGGGTGGGCGTCGCTTGTTTCATTTTTTCTCGTCTGGTCTTCGTCTGCGCGACGTTATGCCGGTGCATCACGTAAAGGAGCAGTATAAATCCGATGAGAAACCCCGCCAGTCCACCACCCACAGTCAACCATGTCCGCCGTGAAGTTTTTATACTTTGAACCTTGAACATATAAATAAAAATTATTTGTTGAGATTTGAGACGACTAATCGGTCATCTCAAATATCAACAATCCCTTAAAGAAACCGTTAATTAGTCGTTCTAAATAGTATTTTTTAAATATTCTTGATTTACAATATTTAAGTACATAAAAAAACATAAAAACACAACCTGTATTAGATATTCAACTAATTAAAGACATTATAATTAACGATATAATATAAAATACTTATATTTATCGAAAGGGGGAGTGTGATATGCCGCGCGACGACCACACTTTTAAATTTACTTAATTTTTTTTAATCATTAACGATGTTCCCTCATTTGGGAACAAAATATCTGTTTTGTTTCAGGTCCGCGCCCAACGCCGACACCCAGTGGGGCGCCGCGTATATCGCACGCCCACTTTCAATAAATATAAATAAATATTTTGTATTATATCTTTAATTATATGTATTTAATTAGTTGAATTTAAAATATTTGATTTTTAATTATTTTATAATAGTATAATAGATAGGTAGGTTAACTTAGACCGTTATATCATGAAATAAGCCTGTGCATATTCACACTATAATATCCATCTACCATCATAATAATCCCCAGTCCTTATTCGTCCCCATTATAGGGGCATAGGCCTTCTCTCATCAGGAGGAGGCGGATGAGATCTTAGTCTATGCTGGCTTAGTGCGGGTTGGTAGACTTCACACACCTATACGGGCGTGCAGGTTTCCCAGCGAAGTTTTCATTTTCCGTTGAGTACATCGGTGTCTACAAGTGTAGACACCGATGTACTCTACAACTATGAAATAATAATATGTACGGAACAATGGTGTGAGTGTTCAAAATATTATTATATATCACTAGCTTTTGCCCACGGCTCCGCCTGCGTGAACGTCGGTTTTCCGCTACATGAGAATCCCGAAACAATATAAAACTAGTTTCTGCCCGCAAACTAGTTTCTTTATAATAGTAAATAATATAAATAAATAATATAGATAACGCGTATCAATACCTGTAAATAGTCGGCTTTACATAAATGATACGTAACGTTGTGCACCGAATTATCTTCAAATGGACAGTTTAAAAACTCTGAAAGGGAATAATGAAAAAATATAATATTTATTGTCAAAATAAATTACGGTCAATGAGAATTCAATGGGGACATAAATAGTAGTAAAAATTTTGAATAAGTATTTAATCCCGTCCATAAAAATATAAGCAAATATAAGTGTGAAAGATATAGCCAAGTTTTCCGGACATAAGAAATATTACTGTAGCTGTCTATATAAAATAATATCTTAATAATTTGTTCCTTAATTCTTTTGTCTGAATCGGAACGGATATCCACTTTGCTCGTAGCTAGTGGAAAGAAGTGGTCTCTGTCTACCCCAATTCTTCGTTAGTATAGTGATCAGTATCTCCGCCTGTCATACGGGAGACCGGAGTTCGATCCCTCGCCGGAGAGCGAGAGAAAAGGCGTAATTGTATGTATATATGTATTTAAGCAAAACTTCGTGAACTTTTATTTCAAGACTAGACAGAACCATCATCCTGTGATGATGATCATCAGTAATATTGAGTAATTTGTTTTGCTATATTATGTATTAGATTTCGCCCGCGGCACCGCCCGCGTGAATATCGATTTTCGGCTACGTAGGAAATCCCGAATCAATCATAGATTCATATAAAAAACCAAATAACCACTTTAACTTGACCCCTCGTACCAAAGCGGCGACTACTAAAACCGATTTTGATTTAACATGTCGCATTAATTAAGTCGGAATAGTACCTTTAAGACTGTAACAGTTTAATCAAATTTACCCGTTCTTTTTGCGTGAAGTCCGAACAAACAAACAAACAAACATCGACGAATTTGGTTTCAGAAGCCCTTAATTAGTCGATATGAGTAGTTTGTTATTAAATATCTTTGATTTTTGAATATATGACATTTAACAATTTTATAATAGTAATAATAGATTAATATATATTATCTAGTAGTGCTGAAGTGGCGATCCCGAACCGGAAAGCGTAATGCGGGTAGACCCCCAACGAGGTGGACCGATGATCCGGTGAAGGTCGTGGGTAATCGGTGGATGCAGGCGGCTCATAGCCGCTCAATGTGTCGATCATTGGAGGAGGCCTATGTCCAGCAATGCACGACTGTGGGCCGATATGATGATGATGATGATAATATATTATCTATTAGTAATATTATGTATTAATATATATTATTTATGAGGCTATCCGACAGGGAAGTGAGGTTAACAACGTAACCGCTCGAATAAGCAAGCTGAAGTGGTAATGGGCTGGTTACATTTGTCGCAGAACCGACAATCGTTGGAGCGTGCGAGTTCTGCAGTGGAGACCGCGTTTGGGCAAACGTAATGCGGGACGCCCTCCGGCTAGAAGGAGCGACGATCTGCTGAAAGTGACTGGCAGCTGCTGGATGCGTGCAGCTGAAGATTGGGTTAAGTGGTGCGCCCTGGGAGAGGTATATGTCCAGCAGTGGACTGCCACAGGCTGATATGATAATGATATATAGAAATGTATAAGAATGTACATTTTATTCTCTTGATAGTATTTTGGTATGTTTATACTAGTCATTCTCTTTGCATCTACTTTATTTTCTCAGCACTATCGAAAAATAGACTGACATGGAATGCCTCAGGCATTAAGTTCGCCTTTACGCATTATGTAAGAATTTCAAATATTAAATAAATACATACATACACTCGTGCTGATATCCCATAAGGGTAGGCAGAGACTACTTCTTTCCAGATGCTTCGATCGTTTAATGTAGCAAAGTGGCTATCCGCAGCCCATATTTCGTCCCCGTAGGCAATTAGACATGTCGGGTGGCGAATTACGACGCTGCCATTATATAAGTTTCAAAAGTGTTAAATTTCCTCATTGCGTTCCCACGTTTTGGTGGAGAGGAAAGGAAAGAAGATGCGGTAGGAAAGGTGTATTGAGCAAGAAAAATGGAATTTGGGAAAATAACTATAGGATATGGGGTACTACTATCTCGGAAGGAGTAGGAAGAGACAGTCAGGAGGCCGGGATCGCTTACCCGTATACTTAAGTCTATTTGCCAGACAGGCTAAAATGCTATGTACTCCCTGACCTAATAATAAATAAACAATAAATGATAAACAAACCTCCAGAGTTCAACTTCCTGTAATCATCTAACTGAAAGAAGATCCGTTTCTCTTGGAACCACGAAATTGTAGATTTCATAGTGCAAAGAGGCATGTTATTTATCGACTCGGTCAGATCTACCTTCGATAAACTACACATTGTGGCAAAATGATCAGTATTCAGAGACAACAACGGATTGTGTGATACATTATAAGAAATCAATTGAGGCAGGGTCCCCCAATTCGGCAAATGTTTGATTTTGCAATCAGATATGTCCAGGAGTTCCAATGGTGCCTTTATTGGCCGTGAAATTGCAAGATCTGTATTGCTCTTGTGCAGAAACGGATTGCCTTTGAGATACAGTTTTCTTAAAGATCGCAATTGGAAAATTGAATTGGATAGTTCTAGAATGACGTTATTTGAGAGATCTAATGTTTCCAGTGATGTGAGGTAAGTGAAAGCATCATCATCTATGAGATATATGTGGTTGTCGCCCAGATATAAAAATTTCAAGCTCGAGTAACTAGATAAAGTATCGGCGTGTAGTTCCTGCAGCTTATTGTCGCTGAAGTCGAGAATCTGGAATTACAAAAATAAACCTGGATTAGATTCACACGCGGTTCCTGTAAGGCTGGTTTAAATATTATCATATTATTTTGATAGATTTGACATATTTTGCCCGAAATGTGTAATAATACGCTCCAAGACCTTAAAGAAGATTAAAGAAAAAAATCCTAAATCTAAATTTAGAAAATTACTTCTTACAGCTTGATAGTGAAAATAATTCCATAATAAATAAATAAATATACTAAAATTAAAATATTTCACCTTCCAAATTTTGTGTTCTCTATACATCATACGAAAATAAAACAGGCTGTATTAGTTTGTGTAATTACGAATATGCAGCGCCTAGGCAAACCACGGCAATTTATTGGCATTAGGTGTGATTATTTTGTAAGTTATGTATTATATTTTTGGTTAAATAATAAATAAATAAAAAAGCAATAATAATACTCAATTTGAGTATTCGATTTACTTTTTTTTTCCTGTAAATAAAATGAAATTGATCATATTCTAAAGTGATTTGCCATCGCTATATATTAATAGTAATCTTAGCTATAGTAGAATATTTTGACCAATAAACTAACTGTTAAATCGGGTATAACTCTAACCCATGTTTAATGATAAGAGTGTTAAAGAGCATATCAGTGTAAATAGTAAAATTTTATTACCGTTATTATCTTGTTCATATGTAATTAATTTCTCTATCTAACGAGGGAGGGCAAAGGTTTGACTGATTCTATTCTCGTAATAACAATCATCACTTTTTAGATCTCCAGTGTAATTATCATCACCATCAGACCTTAGAAGTCCATATGAACTTCCTCTCTAAAAGGGAGGGATTTGTTATAATCGCTATGTTTGGCAGGCGTTTTGAAGATCACGGTAGATTTTGATTGAATAACAAAATAAAGATACTGCCTATTATTTTGGTATATAGCTCAGGTGGTTCTCTTAGCGTCAACAGGAAGGTATCATCATCATCATCCCCAGTCCAAATCGTCACCGCTACAGGGGCACGGACCCCCGACTAGGTGGATCGATGATGTTATTAAAGTCGCAGGCGATCGGTGGATGCAGGCGGCTCATAGCCGCTCGCTATAGCGATCATTGGAGGGGGCCCAATATCCATGTCTACATCCAGCTGTGTGGCACCGGCATAATAATAGCATCACCCTATATCTTCCTCCAGTGTTGGCTGCTGTGAGAATCAGCTATGGTGTGTACCAGGATAATAGGCAGCAGCGTCACCCTGTTACATTCAAAATCTACTGCGCTCTCCAAGACACCTGTCAAGCGTGCAGATTACGGCAATTTCTTTTAGGGGAAGGGTTCATGTCCAGCAGTGGACAAATGATGATGAAAGGTGAATAGCGTATTCTTACTTCGATTCCAGTCTTCAGTTTGGGTAAGCTGCCCAGTCTAAGTCCAGCGCAGTGCGCCCCGTACATGTCGTACGCATATTCGTAGGTGCAGCCTCTGGGCCGCGAAGCCAGCACCTCCATGTCCGTCATCGCCTCGCCCCACGTCTGAGAGGAGCACAGCAGGGTTATCGCAAACAAGAAGTCGTCGTATCTGAAACCGAACAGTGAACCATTTTTTAATGTGGGAGCGTCCATTAATCACGGAGGTTCGAAAGCGGGAAGGGGGTTCCGACAAAATCACAAAATGTCACAAGAGTGGGGGGTGGTGTAGTGAGATATCACGTGTGTTTATTGTTTCGTTGAGCGCGCGATTTCTTAACCGAAAAACGGCGTTTGATTTAAAAATACTTTGTACTAAAAATACACGTGATTTTTAAGCAGGGGGGGGGGGGAGGGATTTAAAAATAACTCCTTAATTTTTGGACTTTTGGAAAAATTAAAACCGACAAAATATTCATTATTAATTTGTCTATCTACAGGTGTTAGTTGCAAATTAAAATAATATATACTTTAAAAGGTGGACCCATACAATCAACATTTTTATCTCATTTTTGTGGTGCGTTCATAAAGAAATTTCATGCAATATTTACTTTATTAAAAATAATTTAAATTATTCAATATGAAGACAATATATTGAAGAAATATAATGTATATTTTTTTTATTTGATTTTGTTTTAAATAAGGAATAGATAGGCATTGAAAACTGTACTGACACGGCGTTTTGGTCGGGAAGGCGCCTTAATATCCCGCTTACACGTAGAGTACGGTGATCTAAAGGTGTCAAGATCGACTTTGTGTAGAAGTAGCCTCATTGTAATTCTACACACCCTCACAACAGGATTGTAGTAGGGGGTATTATTTTTAAAAACTATTTGAAAACTATGATCTCAAGAAATGGATAGTGTGATAGTGATATCGAGAGTAGAATGACTGCGGGTAATAAAGTGAATGGTGCCCTTTATGCCGTAATAAGTAGTCAAACACCAGCTGTCACCTGTGCTATTCGACGGTACGAGTATGCATGGGTGTCTTAACAAGTAGATTATTCGTATCGGACTATATTTAAACGAAAAAATATCGCATAACCATTTCTTTGTACTCTATATCGATAGGTCGTCAGGTCAAACTGAACGATGGGCCGTGACATCACGGTATTTTCTTGCAATTAGTCCAGCTTATCATCTCTCTTAGTCATACTATGAGCCGAGTACAGTGAATCAAATATTTATTTATTTATTTAACAATTTCTTACACTACATTTAAAGGCGGACTTAATATTTAAATTATTGTCCAGCAATCAACCTTTGGACGATGATGAGATAATAAATTAGATGTATTGTTAATGGGATCAACAATTTGTGGATATATTTGTGATTGTAAGGTCAGGGAGTACTTAGTCATTTAGCTTGTCAAAGCTAGCCTTATCTCAACATGAGGGGCTGTATTTGACTGGACCTTTGCTTTTCGTGGGAACGCAATGTGGAACTTTAACACTTTTGAACGTTATAAAAATGGCGGGGTCGTAGTTCACCACCCGACACTCTCATTTCCCGTGGGGGCGAAAAGTGGGCTACGGATAGCCACTTTGCTCCCAGAAAGTGGAAAGAAGTGGCCTCTGTCTGCCCCAATTCTTAGATAGTATAGTGGTCAGTATCTCCGCCGATCACGCGGGGGACCGGCGTTCGAATCCCCGCCGGAGAGCCAAGGAAAAACGTGACTGTATGTATATAAATTAAAATAATAAATATGATATATAAACATAATATAGATACCAGTTAAATATTAGTATATATATAATTAAATTACAAACCAACTATTAAGTACATAAGATCATATTAAATAGAATGTTAGTAACGGATTTTGCACGTAATGTTTTACATGAATCATCATATTAGCCCACCGACGTCCACTGCTGGACATAGGCCTCCTCAAATGATCACCACACCGAGCGGCTATGAGCCACCTGTATCCGCTGATTGTCTGTGACTTTGATTAGGGCATCGTTCCACCTAGTCGGCGGTTGACCCGCAGTACGTTTTCCGGTTCGGGGTCACTTCCACCAATTCGGCACTTTAGGACCCATCTACTGACACTTCAGTCTTGCAATTCTTTGAGCTATATCGGTGACTATATATATATATATATATATATATATATATATATATATATATATATATATATATATATATATANCAAATACTGTAAGGAATTTTTAATTTATTCGCTATGGTTCAAACTACGCGGTCAATTTACTGCACAAATAAAACTGTTTTCGGTTAAAAACTTACATTTACATACGTTTAGCCATTTAATGTACAAGAACCCCCATTAAAATATTCACATATTCGAAGAATTTTTTTGATATAAAACATACACACTCATGCTCTTATCTCATAAGGGTAGACAGAGATCACAGTTTGCCACATACTACGATCCTGACACATTTCTCTCGCCTCATCCACATCCACACAACTTTTCATACACTTTCGTCGATTAAGGGTGCTACGAACTAGACCTTTTTAAAACAAATTGTCGATTTGATCAAGGTAGGTTTTTCCTGGGCGCCTTCTTCCGACACTTCCACTCACATTTGCCCGGTATATTCGTTTCGTCATTCGAATCTCACTCGTCCTTTCTAAATGACTAAACCATTGGAGCATCCTTTTCTCGATCCTTATCACCACATCATACTTCTAATTACACCGATCTCTCATTATGCTATTCCTTTCCTTATTCATTTTTGGAGACTGAGAAATCAATCCTACATAGGGTTAACACAAGTCGTGAGGAGTCATGCGTCATGAGCTAGGCGCTTGAAAATTCTGCGGTAGCCTATATATAGGCTTCAGGGTCCCTATTGATAAACCAAAGCCCCTTTGTTGTTTTGTCAAATACTCGTGGGAGTGTAGGGTTTCCACTCGCTCTTCATGAGTTAATTAAACCTCGCAATTACATGAGTTCGAACATTAACAGTCTGTATTACTCCCCACTACAGGGGCACTAACCTCCCCTAATCAGTAGGGGGATTAGTTGGTAGTCTACCGTACTGGCTTAGTGCGCGTTGGTGGACTTCACACAACCATCCGGCCATGCAGGTTTCCTTACGAAGTTTTCCTTCTCCGTTGAGTACACAGATATCTACAATATAAACCGTAATTTAATTAGAAATAACTTAGCGTTACGGGACCGGGATCGAACCCGCAACATTTCGATTGTGAGTCGTGTCTAAACTCCACTATACCATCAATATACTTCATACATTCAATTGGCCCATAAGTTACATTAAACGTCTAAAAAAATTGACACACTTTGTGATGTGATTTGACCGTGTTTCACTGTAATTAGTTATTACGAAAATTTTACATATACTCGTAAGTATAATCTGAGAGTGATAAAGAACAGCTGATAAGAATTTTGATAAGGTGAAATAGTAAATTATATACCGTGCACACTTTACCTGGATAATAATTAAATATATAATGGATAATTTCCTTTTTTTTTGTTACTAATAGGCTCGTGGTGCGACCATAATAATGACCCCCACTTTTATCACTATCGTTATATCAGGCCTCATCCGTTCACTCCTGAATATAGGCCTCCTCAAACGCTACGCCCCTCGCTCCTCGCTACTCTAGCGGCCGTAAACCAACATACACCGCTTGACTACGGCCACAATTATTTTATTTATTTATTTATTAATAAAAAATACAGAAGTTACAGCTTAAAGGCGTAAATTAAATCACCGCGATAACCTATTTAAGGTCAATACTACTGGTCTAACTTGGTGTAAATCTTTTTTATAAGTGGGAATGTATCTGACCGTATTCCGCCGCGCCGAGACCACGGATACGATATGATGTGGGGACCTCCCCTCACCCACTCGAAGTCCTACTACATATCCCACCATGGAATTCACACCTGGCATTTTAGGTTGATAGAAGTAATCCATATAGAACCGGAGTTACCCATGTAGCGTAAAGGATTGCAAAGCTGAAGTGGTAGTGGGCGGGGCATATAGGTCGCAGAACCGATGGATGTTGGGGTCTTAAAGTGCTGGAGTGGTGATCCCGAACTGGAAAGCGTAGTGCGGGTAGACCCGCGACTAGGTGGACCGAAGACCTTGTGAAGGTCGCGGGCAATCAGTGGATGCAGGTGGCTCGTAGCCGCTCGAGTAACGGCTAGTTATCTATCTATAACAGCGGTTCCCAGACATTTTTCTCATAGACCACTTTCAAAATTTAGCTGGTTCCGGTGGATCCCCTGCAGTTACATCTCTACCATTTTCCCAAAACTCGACAAAAAATGTGAAGATTAGATCTATGGAAATTTGCGTACGCCAACGTAGACCCCCGTCGAGTCTCCCGTGGACCCCTGGGGGTCCACCTGGACCACTTTGGGAACCAAGGATCTATACTATTATAAAATTGTTAAATGTCAAATTTAAAAAAATCAAAGATATTTAAAAATAAAATACTCATATCGATTAATTAAGGGTTTCTGAAACCAAATATGTCGATGTTTGTTTGTTTATTGCTTGATCCCTGTGTTAGTAACCGGCGTTAATAAACGAGTGCTCAAGTAAAAGTGGTTAATTGCTTTTTATATAAATCTATGATTGATTCGGGATTTCTCATGTAGCCAAAAACCGACATTCACTCGGGCGGAACCGCGGTAAAAACTAGTTTATAAATACGATTGTATAGATTTTAAAACAAACAATACCGATATTTGGGTGCTCCGCACGCCATCGACATATCGTCTGCGCACGCCCATAAATGCCCGGCATTACTCAGTTTAATTACCCGTATTACGATGACAATACAAATGATGAATGCGGAAACGTGCTCCCTGAAAAGAAAAATCATATTTGCACTGCCGCACCTGTAATTTGCCAACGTCATAATCACTGTGACATTACGAAACGGCTTAGGCCTACCGTCGAGTCCAGTCATTATGCGAAGTGCAGCAAAATGTAGTGCTGTCATTCTATTTACTAGCTTTTGCCTGCAGCTCCGCCCGCGTGAATGTTGCTTTTCTGCTACATGGGAAATCTGACACAATCATAGATTTATATAAAAAGCTTTAAAAACCACTTTTACTCGACCTCTCGTACTTTAACGGCGTCTACTAAAACAGGGATCAAGCTGTATCTTCAATTCTACTAAACCAATTGTGATGAAACATGCCGCAGTATTTAAGTCGGAATAGTATCTTTAAGACTGTAATAGTTTAACAAAAATCTACCTGCTGGTTTTTGCGCGAAGCCCGAAAAAAAACAAACATCGACGGCTTTGGTTTCAGAAGTTCTTAATTATTCGATCTGATTAATTTGTTTTTAAATATCTTTGATTTTTAAAAAATTGACATTTAACAATTTCATAATAGAAACTATATAGATTACCGCTACTTGGTTCCACCGCATACCTGTTACTTTAAAATTTTATCAGATAATTCAATTATTGTACAGTAGTACCATAGAAATGAGTTACATCGGCACTCTTCAATAGCGCAAACGGGTGTTAACAAACGCGGATTATAAGCACCAATTCCATAAGACTTTGTGTCTACATTTCTATCGAACTAAGACATACAGAACTGTGATATACTCGTAATAATACTTTTAGGCTCCCCAATATATTTATTTTTGTCATAATCTATACTTTTCTAGAATTGTTAAATGTCAAATTTTGTAAATAAAATATAATTAAAATAAATCTATTCAGATCGACTAATTAAGAGCTTTTGAAACCGTCGACAAACAAACAAACAAATCCGTCGATGTTTGTTTGAGCTTAACGCAAAAACCAGCAGATAGATTTTGTTCAAACTGTTACAGTCTTAAAGGTACTATTCCGAATTAAATACTGCGGCATGTTTCATCAAAATCAGTCCAATAGAATGAAGATACAGCATGATTCGTGTTTTAGTAGCCACCGTTAAGGTACGAGAGCTCAAGCTTTTTATATAAATCTATTATTATTTCAGGATTTCCCATATAGCAGAAAACCGACACTTACGCGACTCCACTCGCGTGCAAAAGCTAGTTAGGTATATGTTATGTATTTGGCGTACTCGGGTTGTTGGACTGAAATTATAACGCCGATTCTTGTGTCCACCTTTATTGCTTACTTTTAGCACATAGGAACTATCTAAGTTACAATTATTAAATTAATTGTCAGAGCTTGCAATATGTGCGGTGTCGTGTGTGACGTCTGATAGGAAGAGAGAGAAAACTGGGTGCGAACGAGAGACCATTATTATGGACAGATTAATTAGACTTATGAATTAGTATGAAATACTAAACAGTATATTTCCTTCCGAATCTAAACTTTAAGATTATAATACGGGTTCCAGGGCTACTTTAGCATCAGTACTACTATGTGAGGCCGGCGTAATAATACTACACTTAATACACTACACTTAAATACTACATTTAAATACTACCACTTAAATACTACACTTAAGTACTACATTTAAATACTACCACTTAAATACTACACTTAAGTACTACATTTAAATACTACCACTTAAATACTACACTTCATCTCTCCTCGTGGATGCTGTGAGAACCAGTTAAGGGATGTAGCAACTTAATAGGCAGCAGCGTTATCCTGATATTCAATCAAAATTCTCTGCAACCTCCCAAACGCCTGGCAAGCGTAGAGATTATGACAAATCCTAACTTTTTAAAGACTCTATGGCCAGCAGTGGACTTCCACCAGCTGATGACAGTAACGCTGATAATACTATTAAAATTTAAAAAATATACCCTAAAGCCTAAAAAAACACTTATAAATGAATAAATAAGTGAAAAAAAAATTATTGAAAAAACATAAAACTGGCTGCGTGAAAAAGGTATTTTTTTTTAATTTTGATATACCCGGTGACACTCTCACAGTTAAGAACATAACCCTCCTTCTGGCGCGGTCGGGTAAAAATAGCAAGAAAGAAACAAAAAATATTTATTTTTGTCTCACTAATAAATATATAGGAATAAAAAAATTACACAAATTAAAGACTGTCTCGGCTGACGCCGCAGCTATGCACGCAGCGCCGGTATTCTGACAGGTCCGGGGAGAGAAATAACGGTGGTAATTCTGTTGCAATAGAACTTAACTAAATTTAGACTCTCCGTATCTTTTTCTAATGTCAAACGCCAAAAAGAGATAGCTACAATTTTGGTGCTGTCAGTTTCGTTTAAATACGTCAAAATTAAGAGATTTAGACACGATCTCGGATTATGCCGACTAAAGATACGCGAAAACACAACATTTTTTGTATCATTTGATAGAAATGTAGGTTGGTACTCGCTAAAACTGTCGTTTTGGCTTTAGAAAAAGATAGGAGAATCTAAATTTAGTTAAGTTCTGTTACAACCACCATTATACTCGTATTTAAATAAAATATTTTTTTTTGTCTCGGTTTAACTTTGACATAATTCAAGGTTACACCGAGACAAAAATATTATTCAGATATTTTTCACTTGTTATCAAAATGAATCGCAATAATAACGGTATTTAGTAGTTACTGGCAGTTGATGGCATGTCAGCTGTTACTGTTATGTCAGCGTAGATAATGAAAATAATAGAGGCGGAATAATATGAAATTAGACGCTATAATGTAACGCAGTAATAGTGGGGTGCAGTTAATAATGAATGGCGTTCTCGTGTTGTGTCACATGTCTCGTCAAGTTTGTATTTTATTATTTCCAGCTATATAAAAACCGCAACTTCGCTCACAATAATTTTGAGATGGTGATGACGCCGTGTAATGTTTGTAATTAGTATCATATGTACCTTTCGAATATCAAATCAATTTGATCACCGGATTTAGTGTCGGTTGTATCCTGAACAAGTTATAAATACAAACAGATCAACAGACATACAAACTGTCATTGTTATTATATGTATGTGTGAATATAGTGTCCATATCTTCTCGTTGGTATTGTGAGTTTAGCGGTCACGTCGAGGTCACCAGTTTTGGCGGTACGATTATGACCCATGATGACGTCATCAGTTATCGAAGTGTGACAGGACTGGCGGTAGCGGAACAGAGAAGATGTTCCGACCAGACGGGTGTTATGTGTGACTGTTCCTGCCAGACAACACCCGTCGATGTCGGGACGTTGTATATACGCTAAGTCGCTATTATACTTCATGCGCGTGATTAAGACTTCTATTGACGTCACCGAAGAATTGCGCCATCTGTTGAGGATGCGAGGTACTATTGTAGTGAAGTAGGTCACCGCGGTGAGAATTAGCTAATGGATATAACAGGATAATCGGCAGCAGCGTTATCCAATTATTCAATTAATATCTACTGCGAATGAAATTTGAAATTGAAGAATGGAAATTATGGCAAATCCTTCCATTTTAAAGTGGAAGCCCATGTCCAGCACTGGACTTCCATGGGCTGGTGATGATGATAATGATATCCATATATTATCGAAAAAAAATTCATTCAGTAGACACTGAATGAATTTTTTTCAAAAGCTAGTTAGGTATATGTTATGTATTTGGCGTACCCGGATTGTTGGACTGAAATTATAACGCCGATTCTTGTGTCCACCTTTACTGCTTACTTTTAGCACTTAGGAACTATCTAAGTTACAATTATTAAATTAATTGTCAGAGCTTGCAATATGTGCGGTGTCGTGTGTGACGTCTAATAGGAAGAGAGAGAAAACTGGGTGCGAACGAGAGAGCATTATTATGCACAGATTAAATAGACTTATGAATTAGTATGAAATACTAAACAGTATATTTCCTTCCGAATCTAAACTTTAAGATTATAATACGGTTTCCAGGGCTACTTTAGCATCAATACTACTGTAAGAAAATTCATTCAGTGTCTAGAACGCTACTGTTTAAAAATACATATTATATTTAATACGTCTGTTTAGAAAATATTTAAAAAAGAATAAGAAACATCGTTATCTGCTAAGTAACTTTAAGTTACTTTTCACTTTGGCACATATTAAGAACAAAAAGACATTATTGATAACGTTTTCGCACAAAACTCGCTTAATTTATACAGAAACTTTTACGTCAGGCTAAGATTCATACTTCATTGGTCGTGACCAAACAACATTGGGTCAATAGCTCAAGGGTCAGAGAATAAGAGTGGCGAGTGTGGAGTGTAGTACAAGTTGCATTAGAACTGGATAGAGAAGGCCATTCAAAAACACCTTAAAGAGGCCACCAACTTTGGTTTAGGTTGGCGCAGTTGGTTTAGGTTGGCGCAACTCCTAAATTTATCAAAGATTAGGCCTTGATACAGTACGAATTGCCGTTTCGTGCCGGCATAATGTTAGCGTCATACCATCTCATCCCCTGGATGCTGTAAGAACCAGTTAAGAGATGTACCAGGACAATGGACAATAGCGGTATCCTGTTCATCTCCAGTCTATAATCATTCTCAGTACAGAGGCATGGACATCCCCTGACCAGGGGAGGGCTTAAGCTAATCTACCACGTTGGCCAAGACTTGGACTTCACACACCCATGCGCGGGTATGCAGATTTCCTCACGAACTTCTTCCTTCTCTGTAAAGTATATTGGTGTCTATAATGTAGACCGTACATGAATTGGAAATAACTCGGTACGGGATCGGGATAGAATCTACGACCTTACGACCGCAAGCCGTGTCTAACACCACTACACCACGAATGCACAGTTACTCAATCAAAATCTACTGCGATCTCCAAGATGCTCGTCAAGCGTGCAGATTGTGGCACACCCCTCCATTTTATGGAGGAGGCTCATGTCGAGCGTGTACTTTAACAGCCTGACGATGACAATGACAGTATGAATTGGTGTTTCTTTGAAAAAACAGTGGTGCAATTTATATACCAATATGACCCGATTTTTAATCTAACATGCAATTGACCATGCCCCACATTGTTCGACGGAGATTTCCCGCCAAGTGCCAATGTTATTAACCGTGATAGTATTTTGTCTTTACAGATACAAAGATAAGCGAGTGTTTTAGTTGTAATTTGGCGCCCGATAAAAACCAAGGTAAGGAATATCAGGCTTACACCTGTAGTGGGCGCCTATCTAAATGTATTTTATCTGTTATTTATTATCAACAAAAATTGATGACGCACTAACACACTACCGCATCGTGGTTTGTTTATTTAGCCGATTTGTTTCACATACGACACTAATAAGCATAATGGAAAACACATAAACACAACCTGTGTTAGTTATTCAAATAATTAAACAAAAAATTAAAAAAAAAATCACTGGCGATATTCCCTCAATTGGGAACGAAATATCTGATTTTTCTTTTAAATATTAATATATGTTTAGTTACAGGTTTGCGCCCAACGCCGACACCCAGTAGGGCGCCGCGTGCTTTTTTTCAGCATGCGTCGAGGTCATCGCACGCCCTTATTCAATATATGTATTTTTTTAATTTTGTACTTAATATGCATAATAGGAAGAGAATTAACGCAGAGTAAACAGTAAGGCAGCAGCAGCAAGCTGAAACAGTGACAGTGGTGCGACCATGCATGCTCTCTTAGACTTCAAGTTCAAACCCAACGCACCTTTAATTGACAATTATTTATTATCTATATATTTATTATCAGCTTTTGGCCGCGGCTCCGCCCGCTTGAATGTCGGTTTTCCGCTACATGGGAATTCTCGATACAATCATAGATTTATATAAAAAGCCTTAGAACCACTTTTACTTGACCTCTCGTACCTTAACGGTGGCTATTAAAATAGAGATCAAGCTGTATCTTCAATTCTACTGGACTGATTTTAATGAAACATAGCGCAGTGTTTAAGTCGGAATAGTACCTTTAAGACTATAACAGTTTAACTAAATTGGTTTTTACTTGAAACCCGAATAAACAAACAAACAAACATCGACGAAATTGGTTAATAGCCTTTAATTAGTCGATTTGAGTAGTTTGTTTTTAAATATCTTTGATTTTTGAAAATTTGACATTTAACAATTGTATAATAAACCTATTTTCTGTAACAACGAGACCCTGGCTCGAATCCCGATAGGAACAAACTTTGTGTGATCAACCCGAATGTTTGTATCCGAGTCATGGTCGTATTTATCTATTTATTTATTGTATTTATCAATATAAGTATGTATATCGTTGCTCAGTATCCAAAACACAGGGAATCCTAATTTGGAACTAGATCACACATTGATCTGTGTGAAAGTGTTCAGAATATATATAAAAAAATTATATATAAAAATATTTTTCGAAATCAATTGTGTATTAAAATTTAATAATTAATTATCACTTTCTGTAAATAAGATTTTCCCAATGGTTTATGAAATCTTCCAGCAGCGTGGTAGACTCTTTCTCCGACGGGGCCGGAGAAACCCCTGCCCCACCCTGCTTTCTGCCTCCTCACCGAGGCTTGCAACCCCGATGGAACCCCCCCCCCCCATGGCGGCCGTCCAAGCCGAGGCTCGAGACTCTCTACCACGCCCTCGCCCACGCGCTAGCCGCCCCCCTTCTCAGCCATAAAGGCTAGGCTGGAGCGCACTTCGCGCTCGCCACCTTGTCCGGTAACGCTGTAAAGGCCCCAGGGCTAATAACATCTCTCACATCGAAAAAAAGCGTGGTGGACTATAGGCTAAATCTCTGCAGTGGGATAGTAGATAGGTTGACAGTAGATGGTGGGAAAGGAGAGGGCTTAGACTATAGTCCACCATACTGGCCTAATACAGGTTGGCAGAATTCACACCCCGTCGAGAAAACCTATCAGGTTGCAGATTTCCTCACGATGTTTTTCTTCATCGTTTGAGGCGAGTGATAATTTAATTATAATACGCAGATGGTTTCGAAATATTATAGGTGCATTTGAAAACGAGATCTAAGCCTTGATAGTGCATAATTATACTACTAGGCAATAACTGCTTCTACGTATAATAATTTTACTGAAAGCAAACTTCATTTTATTTGCGAAAAAATTAAAATTTTACTGATTGCTCTTAAAGATCTCTCTCGATTCGACCAACATAGGTTTTATTCGTATTATCGGACCAATCGGCGTCGTTTAATCATTCGCTGTAACTTCTTATCTAAATGATCCCAGTCACCAGTTCTAATTGCGAAGAGGTCAAATTAATTCCTTTCAATTGTGGCTATGTCTCGCTTCGAACTTCAAGAGGAAACTTTTGCAGGATAAATGATTCATAAAAGCAAACAGTACATCAATATTATCTTGTATTTAATTCCAAGAAGTTTATTGTACCCTGTTATCAATAAAGTAAGTACTATCTAGTTTCCAAGACAATTTTCCTTTTGATCTAAATAAGTAATCACCTGATTATTGCGTCAGTCAGATTGTTTTTATTCTTTTTCATCTTTATCATCAAAGATCTAAGCTGTATATAAACCTCTCTCTTAGAGCATCATAATGGCGGTAATTCTGTTGTAACAGGAACTTAACTAAATTTAGACTCGCCCTATTTTTTGTCAAACGCCAAAAGGAGATAGCTACAATTTTGGTTCTATCAATTTCGTTTAGACATGTCAAAATTAAAAGATCTCGGAACATGCCGACTAAAGATACACAAAAACACAATATTTTTTGTACCTTTTGACAGAAATGTAGGTTTGGTACTCGATAAAAATGTTTGTTAACTCGTTTTGGTGTTTGACATCAAAAAAGAGAGAGTCTAAATTTAGTTAAGTTCTATTACAACAGAATTACCGTCAATGACTCTTATATGGGACTCTTTCTAAGTCGTCGACCTAGACGGGTGGAGACGTGCCTACGCTGATTTGCAGTCCGAGACTGCAACAAGAGAATTTTTGTCATCCATCTGTTTTTATTTTTCATATTATAGTCAGTTCTGTGTGCTGTAAAGATATTTAGCCTATAAATAGTCCTTGTAATTTGCTAATCCTACGAGCTATATCCATGATTCTGATTCTTTTACAGATAGCTTCGTTTAGGATTTTGTTACGCAAAGAAAGCTTTAACATAGCTCTCTCCTTAGTACTTTGAGTAACTCTGAGTCTATTCAAGAGGTTAAAGAGATGTAGCCTTTGAGTCAACATCTCTTTGCTGATCAACACTTGCAACATATTGCTGAGTGCCCTATGTATGTATATTTTTTGGCTCTTAGAGATTTTTGAGTAGTAAAAGTGGTTTTTCCATTATTTTTGCTCTAACTACTGGCAGCTATGTTAACGAGTTATTTGTGACCTATTAAATTTTATTCTCGATTCGAAATTTGAGGTCGAATATTGAATCCGGGCGAGCACCAATGGATTTCTACACGAAAATGTGTGTGCTAAAAATAAATAAAATTTCTATACTCTATTCCATGTTTCGGAAGGAACATATGTAAAAAGTGATGAAGTCGGAATGAACTAGTCATTTTATTATAATAATTCTAGAAGCTATAAGAATGATATCAAATGACAGTTGGTTATCTGCTATATCAACAAAAGAATAATGAAGTTAGATAGATATCGACGATTGAAAGGTAATATATAATAGATAATAGGCTATAAGCGACAAACACTAAGTTGTTCAGGAGAGCAGTTTAAAGTTTGAAACTGCAAAAAAACGGATATAACTATTTTTTTTTATTTATTGTAAAATCGTGAAAATGGAAACAGCTCTAGAATCGAGAACAATAACTCATTTACAACCAATATGTCGCTTATGCCCTATTATTACCTTTCAAACGTCGATATGTAACTATGTTGGTAAAGCATTATAATAGTGTATGAATATCGTTATCATGTTATCAAGTACCGACTTAACTATTAGGTACCTAACTAATAGAAAGAGCAATAAACACCTGAATTTCGACTTTGCCGCAAAATATCTCGAACATTTCGAGCCGATCGGTTCGTTCAACGGAAGCAATTGCGCGGGGCACTCCTGCGCAGCGTGCGTAGCGGCCCCAATAAAATCGTCTGATTGATCTTTATGATGCGATGCGTCCACGCCCCTGGGTGCGCTAGTCGAGAACTTTACTGATTTCAATTAAGTACCATTGTGAAATGCATGACCGTGTGTACTAAAGTTGAGTAATAGAGATTTTACTAACTTATATGAGACGGCAACAATTTCTTTGAAGGAATAACTCATTTTTGAGTTTTTATTTATCTTCTGTACACTTTCACACATATTGATCTAGTTCCAAACTAGAATCCCCTGTATGCTGGGAACTAGACATCTATATACATAGATATATAGCTACATACCTATGTAACTGTATACATACTATATAAATACTATACATAAATACGTCCATATTCGGATACGAAGATTTGTGCTCATCAGACAAAGTTCTTCTCTGCCAAGATTCGAACCTGCAACTTATTGGCACAGAAAGCAGGGTAACTGTCTACTAGTCGTCAGTTAAGGAAAATTAAAGAATTAATCCAAAATTAAGGAAATTCTATCGTCTTAACTTTGATTACTTGTTTAGCAACTTTGATCTTCAGTTTTGGATAGTAACTCATAATTTTCTTTTTTTTTCATTTATTAATCTAGTTACTTGTGCTGTTTAATCAACTTATCAAATCAAATCAATTTATTGTGAAACATTGTTTTTGGGTTCCTACCTGGACCCTTAATTGATATATTGTATTCTGATTTTAACACTAAAGAACATTAAAACATTAAAGATTAATAGAAAGTGTAAGTATTTTTTTTTCAATACAGATTATAGCGTATTGTAGGTATTCTGTGGCGTTTTTTTATTTTCCATTTCAGGTGGAGAATGTCTATGTGGAAGGGCGAGCGCGAAGGACAAAGGACATACCTGGTGAAGGTCGCTCGTCTGTTGGATACGCCTGTTTTATTCTTCATGCCCTTCACATGAACACTTTTGGGTATAATCTTGTGGATTTACGATGTATTTGAGCGCGTCGCGTTTTTAGATTAATTGCAGAGTATTTTTTTACAGCGAGCGGTGCGTCGCGTGATTGCGGATTTCTTCTTTTTATATTTCAGGTAGGTGAGGGTATAATGAAGTGAGAGGACAATAGGATAGAGGTAGAAAAAGTGTACGCGCGTTCCATATTTTGTATGCTAATGCGTATGAGCGTTCTTAAGATAATTATTATTTTATAATTATTATAATTATATATTATAATATAATTATTATATTATTATTTTATCTTATGAATACAGATATAATGAAAATAAATAAGTGCGTTTGGGCGCAGCTATCATGTGTCAGTCTTTCTCTTCACGCATGGCAGGCGTCTTAGAAATCGCAGTAGATTTTAGTTGAACACCAGGATAACATTACTGTCCATTAGCTCAGTACATCCCTTAGCTGGTTCTCAGAGCATCCACGAGAGGAGATGGAGTGACGCTATTATTCTGCCGGTGGCACAGATCATAAAAAAGCAACGTAAAACACAATATATAGATATTCTTAGTAGATACCTATGATATTTTGCTGCAGCAGCGTTATACTGTTATTCAATCAAAATCTACCGCGATCTCCAAGATGTCTGCCAAGCGTGGAGTTTATGGCAAATCCCACCTATTTAAGGAGAAGGTTCATGTACAACATTTATTTACCAACGATGACGATTTATTTGCCAACCTATTGCAGCCCACAGTTGGTCTTAAACTTCCCCTATAAAAGAGAGGATATTTCGTAATATCAAGCTTGGCCTCTTTCTTGGGATTCGCAGAAAGTTTGATCTGGACAATATTGTATGTACTATATTTGTCAACCATATTCTACATTTTCAAGAAATAGATTGTCTCTTACTTATAATGAGCGGTTCGTGTAAGTAGCAATGCCTTATCAGTAGAAAAATTAATTTAGTCTACGTTATTTGGATTTGTAATTATATTATGTCAGGCTCAGGACATAATACTCGTATATTAAAGAAAATGATAAGTACGTACTCAGACGAATGATTTTAATGTGTTATCTTTTCTGGCTTTATTTTTAGCCATTTGTTCTAGGGTCCAAAGTCATTCCGTTCACATTCAATCCATATCACTTTTCTCGACAATAATAACCTCAGTGTTATTAGCTTACATATCGAATGACGTATCAATACCGCCTATCTGTAATTTTTCTAAAAATTCTCTTACACTTTTTGATTTGATTTTGAATTTAATAGTCAAATTAGCATGATTTATTAAAGCATCTGAAGTGTATTTTTAACTGTAACAGTAGCACTAAAAACTCGTTTCAGACATTTTACCAAATCATGCGAATTTGACCATTAAATTCAAAAATAAAAAATAAGGAAATTTCTAGAAAAAATACAGATGGGAGGCATTGATATATGAAAGTTAATATCCATTTTTTAGTGCAGAGAATATTCTAGACAGTACTACCATAAGTTGCGGAGGCGGCTTTTAGGGTGTGTTCCACTCCTTATGTTTCGTTTTTTTCGTTATGTAGTAACAAAATGAGGTAAATATTTGTGATATATTAATTTTGACCAATCATTACACTAGTATAATTTGGCTAGGTTTGCCTATAATAACATTTTGAAGTCCTTTTGAAAAAGTCAATTTTACTAGGCGAATATCAAACCGGTTGATTTTGAAAAAAAAAATCATAGCTTGTATTATTGCGCGATCCCAAAGTGACGCCTAAAAGTATGAAATTAATTTAATTTTAAATCGCAAATTAAAAGAAATGTCTCATTATTAAGAAAATACATTTAATTTAATATAATTTTCTTGCATTATATTAAATTTTAACTAATCAATTATACGAAATTGTTTAAATATGCACTTGTAGTTTTTATCCAAATGCGGCACTTTCGAGTATTTTTCACTATTCCGTATACTTTTGGATTTGGCCATCATGGTCCGGTTGAAATCACCCTGTATAGATGAGTCTATCGAAGTATGGTTGTCCCGCTCCGTCTAAGTTTCATTTTAATATTTCATTATCATCACCTTTGGAAGTCCACTACTGGACAAGATTCTCCTTTTTAAAAAGATAGGATTTGTTAGATAAATGACTTGGAGATCGCAGTAGAGTTAGATTGAACAACAGGGCCCGCTATCTTGGTACATCACTTAGCTGGTTCTCACAGCAGCCACGGTAAGGTATGGAGTGAAGCTGGTAATTTAATACACACCGGCGTCACACAGCAAATTTAATAATTACCAGCTTATAAAATTAAATTTAAATCATAAACAAATTAAATTTAAAAGAGTAAAATATTTTTAAATATATGTTTATAATTAGAACGTCTTTTTATGCGGCATAGAGTTTGAAAATATTATTTTTTTATTGGCGCGGCAGAATTTTCTTGTGGACTATTATTTATTATTAAAAAAAAATAGTACTTGCATTTAAATAAAATTTACAGTCGAGTGCAAAAGTTATTTTGGTAACACGCATGATTATAGAATACCCCTTATCTATTCCAAGATCAAATTAATGGAAAGAACATTTCAAAAGGAAAATAGACTTATTTACCTGTACATCTTGCGTTGCAGTACTCAATGCTGTACCATCATTGTTCAGTACACTATCCTAGTGTGGCACCAGTTTAACATCACAATTACACAAACAGTATTGACAACGTCAAAGACTGCGCCGCCCGCCCGAGCCGCAATCGACGACGGAAGACATTCGTTGAACCGATTAAATTAATGCACGAATGCTCAGTAGGTCAGACCCCAAGAGTGTGCGAGGTCACGGAGATGGTTCTGGCTCGGCGTCTGCACTGATACTGGTGACGCTGAATGTTATCACTATCAGCGTGTCCTTCTTGGAGCTGTTGCCCTGAGACAATGAAGTACAATTCGGCCCAGATAGGTACCAATGCGATACTACTCATTATCTAAATGCCCCGATTGGTGCGTCGATTGTGTTTATTCTCATAATACTTTGTTTGTAATAAATACTAGTTAATGAGTATCTTATAATGTCCATATTCAGAAATGATTAATATTTTTTTTAATATGGCGTCCCACAGCTTGATCGTTATTGAAATTTTGAAAGCATTTTTTTTATAAAGTTACTAGCTGTTACACGCTGCTTTGCTCACGTAGACTTGCTATCTACTCGAAAACCCGCCCACGCGTGCACCATAATATTTTCTTAATCGTATTGCTTGATAGCTCGGCTAATATGCATGATATAAATATAATTTATAATCAATATGGATGATATAAATATAATTTATAGTTCTCAGGAATAATGTAGCTTTCTACCAGTGAAAAAATTCCGGAATTGAATTCCGGAGATTACCCCCTACATACAAACTTACGAACAAACAAATTTTATCTCTTTATAATATTAGTATAGGTAGATTTTCCCCATTTAGATATTCTAGACTCTGGTATCATGCAAGTAGATGCTAAAAATACTTTAATAAGAGCAACAGAGCAAGGATTAATAAAACCTGTAAGAGTACTTAGTCTCCATAAAATTGAGTTTGTATTAATTTGAGTAAAGTCAAGTTCAATAGACTACTTCGTCTGTCTATAAGAAGAAGGGGAGGCTCAATAGTCCTCTCAGGAGACGAGAACAGGTCCAAAGCCCGCCGAAGCTGTGGCACGTTGCTCACGTGATCACACGGCTTCGGCAATATGGGCTAGAAAAGATCACTCAGGGGGTGCAAGCTGAACATAACCTTTCATAACCTCTCTGAGATATACGGTGGGCATTAAGGACTAAAAAGTTCAGTAGACTACTTACCATCTCTCAGATAATTCTTTTTCAGAAATAGAATTTTCTTTATAAAGAACCTTTCCTAAAAAATCCCTTGAGCTGAATTCTCCTTATTCACATCATATGAAGTTAGTTATATGCTCGGAATTTCCTCGTGAAATAAAATTCGCTATGAGGTAATTTGCAGGAGAATCAGATTCGACTCAAAGAATTGCGAAGCTGAAATGGCAGTGGGCGAAGCACATAGTCACAGGAACCGTTTCAATGTTGTTCAAGTTTATTAACGATTAATACACAAAACAACACCTACATTTGTATATCACAATAAACTAATATAAAACGTTAAAATAATATTTCAAGTGATGCTTCACTCGAGTTGCCGTTAAAACACATGAATTTTTAAAGTGCTTTAGATTCGAAGTAGCTTTAATTTATGCGTTATAATTAATATTAAGTACTAAATGTCACATTCTGCTAGATCAGAGGTTCCCAGAATTTTTTTCTCATAGACCACTTTCAAAATTTAGTTGGTTCCGGTGGACCCCCTGC
>WUAW01002126.1:12984-24495 GCA_017165845.1 Thaumetopoea pityocampa | reverse complement strand
ATTAAGTAATGTATGGTAATATTTAATTTACGAGGACCTTAATTTTTCTGTATGCTGTTTATTAGTATTTAATAATAATGTTGATAATCTTATTGATATTTGAATAAATATAATAAATGAATGTTTGCATACGCGTTTTGAAATAAGATAGGTATTTCATTTTACGAGTACAACGTCTATCTCACGTTGAGCAATTTTTGGTCCAAACCTATGATTTACTACGTTTTTGAATATTTTTTTATATATGTTCTTATATTTATAAATTAGTTTTGAGGCTCAGTACCCAAAGCTGTAAAATCATAATTTGACATTGACAGGATTTAGACAGTTTTAAACTTTTGACGGGACGGTTATGGCTTTTTGGTTATAAGTGCTTTGGTGTAAACAAATTAATTTATAAATTACTAAATGTCGTCCTTATTCTTCAGATAACCATGAATGCAACCAGCTTATACGTCTCCACATGTCGACTAATTATATTAGCTGATGCTGCTGACAAATCATCTTGGACAGATTTATTTCGTTTGGTTCCATATTTACGACAATCTTTATCTTGCACTGTTTGTGGGAATCTTTTGAAGGAACCTTATACACCAACCAGCTCTAACTGCCAACATCACGTCTGTAAAAATTGCAAAGGCGGTAGAAAGAAACTAAAACCTTCTTGCAACTGGTGTAAAGATTACGAAGACTATGCTGAAAATTTACAGTTACGTATACTTTTACAGTGTTATAAGAAATTGTGCGAGTATTTTATAGATACGGACGTATATAAGACGTTATTGGACGAAGATGAGATAGCGGCGGGTGTGAATGGGGGGACAGTCGCGAGCTCGGGATTAATAGATCTGATACAAGAAGGCGCAGTTTTTACAGACGATTACAAATGCACAGCAGGCCTCTCTAAGTCGGCTTACAGTATATTGCCATGTGTGTACACTAACTCAGCTGGCACACAGACACAGACAGCATCATCTAGTAATTCCGAAGCCAGAACATCTAAGAAAGAATCACCAAACTCTAGGTCAACATCAAACGGATCTCCAGTATATTCTGTTATGTATGCTGGGTCTGGTAACAAAATTACTATTAAAAGGAAAGCAGTTGATGAAACGGATTCATCACATAATGGATCTACAAGTATAGAAGTAAGTACTTTAAATAAAGATTTGAATATGTTTTTGATAAACATGTACTTGCTTTTGTCTCTAAACTGAAATAAACACCGTATAAGAGCAACATCTTATTATTATAATTTTTTGTTTAATTTTTTCCTCTTTAACCTCTTTTAGGCAAACCTTCACCTGTTGGTATTCAGGGTTGACAATGTTAGGAAGAAGATTATATTTAATTTTCTCTCTTGTATCATCATCATTAGTCCATCTGTTGTCTCATTTCAGGGCATGGCTCTCTTAGAATGAGAATAGTTAAGCTCTAATGTGGGTTAGGCCAATACTATAAGGAATCCTGCATGCTTATAGTGTTTTTATTTACTATTGGGAGTGACTGCTAATTTAATTATTTAATGTGCACATGATTTCAAAAAGTCAGTATAGTTTGGTATATTTTGATTGTATCTTATCTGCTTTCATAATATAGTATTTCATAATATTTGTCTCATTCAAAGCATTGATATAGAAAAGGATGCTATTTTTTACCCATCCAGTGTATAGAAATATTAAAACTTGAACAAACCTCAATATAATTTCTTCAAAGTATATGGTAATTTTCACATAAATATAAGAAGATATTTTGTTTGTTTTTTCTTTACAGTCAAATCAATTAGGATTTAAGAAGCCTTCAAACAGGTCTCGCGGTTCAGCTAATAGTAAGCGAAAAGGATGCCGGTGTGGTAATGCTACAGCCACTCCAGGGAAATTGACATGTTGCGGACAGAGGTGTCCATGCTATGTAGAAAGTAAACCTTGCACCGAATGCAAATGTAAAGGATGTAGAAATCCTCACAGGCCTGATGGGATGAAGGTAATTTAATATTTTAAAATTGACAATCCTTTGGTCTGAAACTATGAAATGAATAGTAGCATGATTAATTCAAAATTACTTGTGCATTTTACAGTTGTAAAATGCACAAGTAATTTTAGTTTATTTTTAAAGTTAGTTATGCATATATAGTTATATATGCATAACTAACTTTTGCATGAAAATTACGTTACAATGCTAAACATTTAAAATTTATCAAAGTAGCACTATTTGGCTTTATAGCTGACATTGTCAGGATATTGTCTTTATTTTACAACCTTGTACAGTATAGATATATACTTGGTGTCCTATATTTGAAGTATTGGGTAGTTTAATCATTATATTTTATGATTACAAATTATTATTATATCTTTCAAACAACCTTTGTATGAACTGGCCATATACAGGTTGTTTGAAAGTCTGTCTAGTGCACACTTTATATATTATGTAATAACATGCTATCTATGTTACAATCATTACTTATTATTAGCAATATATTTACTTATCTAACATATTTATTTAGAGTATAATTTGAAATTAGATTTGCAATACTTTATGTTTCAAATACTATGCAACTAAATTCATAGATAACAGTCAGTAATATTATTTACATATGTTATACATGCACATTTTTGATAGCATTTTTTATTTGTATACATATAGCTATAGAGATGTTTAATTAGTTTTTAATTAACTCCTGATGGCAGAATAAATATAGAATAGTTCTGAAAGAAACGAGTTTTTTAAATCATATATTTGATTCCATTTTCAGGTGAGACCTCACATACCACAGCTAGACAGCTTGCAGCAGATTGTTAACACAAATCCTGATACTTCACCATCATGTTCGGGATCATTGGATAGCCTTGATACGGACACACTTACATTGGAGGCTATGGAAGAATCCCTCAGCTATAGTGCAGAGTCCAATATGAAAGGTAAAACTGTGATTATTTTAACTGAAATTTAAATGTGTGACTGTGGAATCAACAATATTTGGTACATACAAAAATTAAAGTATTTAAATATAAACATTATAAATATTTAAATAAAAATAAATAATGAAATATGATATTTGATACATACAATATAATAAGTCTACTTAGTTATTTTCATTATTCACTCATAAATTAGATGGCATCAGAACACAAAATTCATTCATATCCCTTGCAATAACAACAAAATCTGACATATTTGTTATTCACACAACATTGTATCAATAATTAATATAACAGGCAATGTATACTTCCATAGTATTTCCAGATTTATCAACTACATTGAAAGACAGAACTCTTCAAACTGTTTGACTTATTAAATAATTTGTTCGTGGGCATTAGATATGCACATGACTAAAATAAAAAAAAAAATATGTTCTTTTTTAATCTCGTCAAATCATTGTGTCTACCTAAAATAATGTGTGTGTCATTATTATGTGTAAGGAGATTTGATCCCACACTCAAGCAATACGCTTGGATATTAGTATGTTGATTTGGGTATGTTGGCTTGGTTTTGGGTATGTTGGTTCAGTAGGGTACCTCATAATACACTATGATTAATTATACCTGTATAAATAAATAAATAAAGTTACATATTTTAAACCATTTTTAACAAGTGTTATCAAATCCAGTTTAATAGAATTGAAGATACAGCTTGATCCCTATTTTAGTAGCCGCCGTTAAGGTACGAAAGCTCAAATAAAAGTGGTTCCAAGGCTTTTTATATAAATCTATAATTGTTTCGGGATTTCCCATGTGGCGGAGAACTGTCGTTCACGCCTGCTGAGCCCCGGAAATAAGCTTGTATCTTATATATATATAGTGCGTATATGTATACGTATATGTATGTACGTATGTATGTATTATATTCATATCTAATTATAAGCCAAATCCATCCAAAGGTTGTCTAGAAGAGATCGCATATTGCGAAAAGGCAGCCCTATTTACACTTTTTATATTTTGGTTATTATTTGTACAATAATATTTTTTTTGTATTTGTGTGCAATAAAGAGTACTCTGTTCTATTCTTACACCTGATACTTACCATTTCATATTTATAGATTAATTGGGCAGACCGTTGTCGGTCTTCTCATGACTATGGTTGGTGCAACCCATACATACATACATACATACACGCGCGCGTGCGCACACGCACGCACACGTACACAAGCACGCACGTACTGACAATATTTATGTAAATATCTATAGACTATCTGTATACTATTATTAAATTGTTAATGTCAAATTTTCAAAAATCAAATATATTTAAAAACAAACTACTCAGTTCGACTAATTAAAGGCTTCTGAAACCAAATCTGTCGATGTTCGTTTGTTTGTTTGTTCGGGTTTCACGAAAAAACCAGCGGATAGATTTTGATTAAACTGTTACAGTCTTAAAGATACTATTCCGATTTAATTAATGCAGCATGTTTCATCAAAATCGGTCCAGTAGAATTGAAGATACAGCTTGATCCCTGTTTCAGTAGCCGCCACTTAGGTACGAGAGGTCAAGTAAAAGTGGTTCTTAGACTTTTTATGTAAATCTCTGATGGTGTCGGAATTTCCCAATTAGCGGAAAACCGACATCCAGGCGGACGGAGACGCGGGCAAGAGTTAGTCTTTAAATATGACTTCTAATCGCAAACTGTTAAAAAATATCCTTACCATTTCAGTTTACTCAAGTCAATTAGAAGAAGTGTCCGAATCGTTACCTGCTGCAATAATGATGGATGAAGATCTGTCTGGTTCAGCGGAAGACGACACCAGTTCGCCGCAAGAGTATGTGCAAACATCTCCTCAGGACCTTCAAGACTATGAAGCAGGGTCCCCGCAATCTGGTTACCAAGATGTAGCAAGCGACATTGAATTCGACCTATGACATCCGCTCTCCCTAGGGAGTGACTAGGGCATACTCTTCGTCATCTTATTGAAATACGCAACACCAGTGCTATATTTCATTCATGTGACGTCACTCATCGTAGTAGCTCTGCTAGTTAGTATGTCAGACTGCCATTAGCTCCTGGATACATCGATAGCTAAACAGTTTGCTTTACGTAATACATAATATTGCAAGAATCAAAACAAATCAAAGAATCAAAATTCTCTGTTTGATAATCTCCACGCAATTTGCTCTAAAAGCTGGACATATCTTTTTTAATAGATAAACACAACTTTTGTGATTGGTAAATTGCCTCGCCATATAAATGGGTTTTCCCGGAAGGCCATTTACTTAACAATAAACATGATTGAAAAGTGGTATCCAATCAGGCAAAAAAGCCATAAATTAAGAAGTGAAGTGTAAAGTGATATGGAATAAAATATTATATGGGATATTATTAGGCGCGTGATTGGATTGTTAAGGTTGTCAACACCACGCACTGGCGCGTGATAGGCAGCGAAAGCGTTAAAAAACTTAATGTTCGTATAAAGATCCCTTCAATAAATTAGCACTAATCCCCCATATACCAGGCGAACCGCTCACCTCGACTCGTCTTCCGGTACCATAGGATGTTTGATCGCTTAAAATTTCAGATGATTTCCACTGTAACACCTTTTAATGCCCAGAAAATATAGGCACATGGATATCAACTAACTATAATAAAGATTAAAAATTTCATCGATAATAACTTATCGATGTGCACAGCGCGATCTTTGCGAACCGAAAAAAAAACGAAAGTGCAACTATCTGACTGGTTACCTCTTCACAGCCCAATTGCTGAATAGACTGTTTTGATTGACTGTTTAGTTTTATCACCATTATTATCACCACCACATGGTTATTGCGGGCGAAGCTGTAGGTTACAAATAGTTTTAAATGAAGCGTTCCCGCAACGCGTATAGTACAGTTCGATTCAAATGAGAATAGGATCGAATTTGCGCCATATTGTGACGTCATAGCTGTCAAATCAAACTAATAATGACTTTAAATAATTAAATATTATATTTGACTGATTTACTATTATTTAACGTTTTTATTTAAATTTGATGTAAAACTTTAAACAAAGTATTCTTTGCAAACCGTATTTTTCAAGTGACATTTGACAGATAGAGGTCATTGACGTTCCTATTCTTATTTGAATCGCATTGTACGTATTTTTCGGCATTTTGCGTGCAGATTCATCCAAAAACCGCTTATTCCCAAATGAAGTGCAATCGAGTCAGCAAGTCATTCATGGGAGTTTGCCGCAAACTGTTTGCATAACGTGTCCAAGACCTTAGATTTAGCATTTAAGTATCTAGCACTTTTCTGTTGTATATGATTTGTGTAATTTTTTAAACCTGTATTTTTTTATTGAGAATAATTTATTGGGTCCATCAATATGTAAGTGTATTTAGCAATTACTTAATCAAGTACTTAAGTACTTTATCCAAAGCACTCGTATTTATGTACGTGACGTGACAGTCATTATAAAAAGAAGAAAATAATTTATAATCTGTGTAATAATTTTTTTCGTTAATAGTGATGTCCCTCCTCAGTTTCTATGATATATTTCTCTATGGATAGTGTAAGTATTAGTTTTTTTATAATCTTAGCTTGGTATAGTGATTTTACAATTTCTAATTGTGTAAGAATGTTTTTATCAGTTTTATAGATTATTTCGCGGGACTTGTCGCGTTAATTTGTTAAATATTTCACTACGTCTTCGATTAAATTGTGTTTGTCGCGGGAAAACTACGACAGAAGAGCGAATCTGCTCGCGATCACGGTTGGTGCAATCCAATCTAAAGGTAAATATTAATAAATAAAATAAAAAAGGAAAATATTAAAAATAAAATATCACGCTAAGTTCCGCTAAGTAATCTATGGAGTTGAAATCGCGATGATTTAAAAAAATAAACATTTTGTTTTTTCAGTTTAATAATCACTGTAGCTGTTTTGATGTTTAATAAATGTCGTCAAGGTTTAAAATTTTCGTGCAAATACTTGACTATGAAAATGAGCTAAGTGCGGGTCTGTCTGAATTATAAAAAGAAAATTGATACGTGTGTTAGTGTGCAGGGATCAGAAGTAGAACTTCTTTAGGTTATAAATTTAGACACTGTCGAACAATGTCATATCTACAAAATGGCTACTTTACATGAGAGCAGTGCAAAGTTTTGTACACGCATATCTCTGCATATTTTTTTTCCTAAATAATTCAATTAATAATAACTTACAGTTAGGTAGATGTGACATTGACAGTATCGATACGATTTTCATGACCTCAATAATGTTGGATGGCAGTAGTGCTTATTCAGTATAGATATTTTGAACACTACTGCCATCCAACGATCAAAATATAAGGTATAAATTACATTTTTTTTTTATAAAATGTATAATAAGTTTGATTATTTGTATAACTTTGTATTTCAACCGTTAGATGTTATAATAAATGAAATTGAGGACTGTTTAGTACAGTAGCAGTCACCCTGTTTTCTGTGACAATCAGTTCCGCGTTCGAATCCCGGTAGGGACAAACTTTGTGTGATCAGCAGAAATGTTTGTATCCGAGTCGTGGACGTATTTATCTATATTTGTATTAGTATTTATCTATATAAGTATGTATATTGTTGTCTATCCAAGATATAGGGACTCCTAATTTGAAATTAGATCAATGTGTGTGACAGTGTCGAGAATATTTGATTAAAAATTTGAATACTCATAAAGTATATTGTAACGTCTACCTATGACGTTTTAAATTTTATCTTCTCGAATCTACCTAAAGAAGTTCACTTCAAAATATTACTATCTATCCCAAATGGTTGAGCGCTTGATTTTCACGAATTTTCAAACAGACTTCACCTTCGTTCGGATTTACTTATTGAATTAATGTTTGTATTTAAAATTGCCTTAAAATCTTGAAATTACAATACACTAGTCAAAATGGTCGTTAGGTAATATTATTTATTATTGTAGTGTATGTATATCAGTAGATTTTCAAAAGAGCCTGGTGTACAGGAATCTTGACTCAAGCACCAGTATAAATCCAATCGCAATCTAAATCATAGCTCGTCCATAAGACAAACACCTGACTAATTTTGATGGGTCCTGTCAATCTTATTTCTTACTGACGGAAGTTTACGAGTCGCTCGTATAACTGCGATTTAACGTTGACGTGGTGGAAATGGAAACGCTTTGTTGATCGGCAATTATACACAGAAACTATGTCATGGCAATTTTTTCACACGTAAACATGACGTACAAAGCTTTTTCAATATCGCCAAAAATTCCACCACCACACATCTCACCAAAATTTAAAATTTCACTGTCATCACTTGGATAGATTCTCGCGCAATTTCTGTCTTGTGGAATGAGCTCCCATCGGCGGTTTTTCCAAGCGTATACGACTTGGGACCTTCAAGAAACGAGCTCACACTTTTCTTAAAGGCCGGCAACGCGCCTGCGATCCGTCTGGTGTTGCGGGTGCCTATGGGCAACGCTGATCACTTACCATCAGGTGACCCGCTTGCTCGTTTGCCCATTTTTGTATATAAAAAAAAACGCCCTGGGTTTCATAAATTGAAATAGATTATACAAGTGCAATGGCGAGTTAACTCCTCATCAGACATGTGTTGAGGCTTTTCGACATGAAGAATAGTTTGCATATAATTAAGCGTATATATGCGGGATGTGTTTCTACGTACTCCTTTTAGCTGCATAATCGTCAATATCTCTTGACCAATTTGACAAGTGTATATTACGGAATTCTAATAATGTACTGTGATTCGAATAATAAGGATGTTTTTTTTTTTGACAAATATTAACGTATATAGTTGGCCATATAGCTGTCAACATGGCTAATGACAATGAACATGAACTATTTTATATATGTCATATGACTGCCTTAATGTAAGCAGGTCAACAGAATATTATATAAATCATAGATTCCCAATCTTTTCTGGATTTTGTATTATATTAACACATTAAGTGCTTTTTTTAAATAACCTGCACTCGTCACGGACGCCGAAGCTGTAAAAATGTGCAACGCTTCGCTCGGATCCCAGTGGGTGATCACCGATGATCACCGTCACCATAATAAATATTATCAGAATGTTTTTCTTTGTCTGTGCTTAGAATATTTTTAAAAGATCTTTCTCCAATGACATGTATTTTTGACAATGTATTTTTTTGACAAAAAAAAATCACTTGTAATTGGTAAGAAACCAATCAGATTTTATAAGTCACATGAAGTCCTAAAGCCGTTTCATATTTGAAGTTTTGACTACAAATGTTTAAAACCCCGCCACTGTCAACCTAGAAAGACTCCAGCGCCCAGTGGGTGTGTGTTGGCAACCTATGATTTATATGAATAATTATACTTGTGTAGTATATAAGTTTAATGACACGATTTTACTGAATTATATAAAAGAGATAATTCTAACATTAGCAAGCACTACAAAGAAAACTGTGATATTTCTGTCACCAAACTCTCCGAGTAATGAATCCGATACGATACGATAGGGTTATCGTCTAGATTTTTCGAATGTATATCTAAATATCAATGTTTAGAATAATAAACAGCAATGGAGTACAAAACATTATAGCTCTACCTAGTGTATGTAATAATAACGTAAAATACCATTAAGTATATCTGACATCGCGTCGGTCTCAAACGAAAAGAAAATAAACATATTTTTGTTATCATACGCTTTTACTTTTACTCATCTGACATTCGGCAATGCAACTTTAATCATAACTTTATAATTTTTGTTTTACTACAGAATTCCATACTCTATCGAATTCTCTCTTCAGACCATTGATTACGGCAACCTCCGATGTAAGAATCGTCGCATCTCTATTGCAGTTCACTCGCATACTGTCATAATCCAGGGAACCCATCACTGCCACAGCATCATCGAAACCCTCTTTAGCATCTACCAGCATGAATTCGTGTTCCAATTTCACTGTTGGGTTTATAATCCTCACGTCAATATTGTTCTGAATCAACAATTGGAGACAATGAATCTCGATACCGTTATAAATTGCAATCCTGATTTTTGGTTTCTTCTTTTGCTGCGCTGTTATAAAGCATTTAATTATGGTGTCGCTTGTTATGCTTGGAACACAAACGTCTATAGAATGATTAGCGTGAATTAATAGGTAATTAATGCACCAAAGATTTTGTAGACCTATTTGTTTATTCAAATTCTCATCTCCGGCTCCATATAGTAAAATCTCGTTGACCGCTGCATCGGTTCGATTTCTAGTGCATTTGAAAAAGTTAACTTCAAAAATTTTATATGCAATCTCGCATAGAAATGTTCCGCTAGTGCACAAAACTGATTTCCAATTTGTTGACTGATTATCCATTTCAGAATCTAAAAATTCGGATTGTTTAATGAATACCTTGAGTTTTTTCACTGTAACTGATGTGCGAATATTTTCACAATGACACAATGTCTACTTGACATTTAAACTAAAATTGTTCAACTACCCACATTTTGGTTGAGTTTTTTCAATGTAAGTGATGTGCAAATATTTTCACAATAACACAATGTCTACTTGACATTTAAACTAATATTGTTCAACTACCTTCATTTTGGTGCTTTAATACTTAACATATAAATAATAAATAGATGCTCGGTTATAATAACAACTTTGCTTAACATCCGTTAAACGCGAAGTGATCATTTTGACATGTATCATTTTTGTAATTAGGTAAATGTATGCCTATTTTAAATGCAATTGTTTTCCAAGGAAGTATTTCGCATTTGTTGTAAATGTCTCATCTTTTCTATAGTATTGATTTCGTCTCTTAGTAGCGGTGCTACAATCGAGCTTGCCCAAGTGTACATGTGATAATAGCAGAGAATAAAGTCAATTTATTATGTCTGTGGTCTCTGATATCGTAGCCCCAAATATAAGCGGCCCCATGGAACTGAAACAACAGGTTGAACATGAGCAGAAAATAACACCATCTCAAAATGCGTCCATTAGTGGGGAAAGCAAAGTGAGTATCTTTAACACGCTTTTATTAGCTTCACCTGTATGCACATATGTAACGGAATGTTTGAACTGGATTTTTACCAACTTTAAAAGGTCAGATTAATTCTAAATTTTGCACACTTGTCAAGGACCAATGACAATACAATAATTTAATAATTTAGTTTTTTTATGAATCGAACTAAAATAATGAAAAATAAATTATAGTTTAAAAAACTAAAAAAAACCCGCTTTTATAGTTAATCGAACTTAAAAGTAAAAAACAGTTCTTAATATCATATAAGAATAAAATTCTTAACCAGAAAATCAATGTCATTGTCGTAAAGCGTGGGGTGCTGTGTACTACATTTTTACACTAACTCTGTATTTCGGAATAGAACTAGTGAGATAATTTTTCACTAGTTCTATTAATGTGTGTGTGTGTATATGTATATATAACAATTGATATCGCTTTTACCGCAATGACATTAATTTTCTAGGTAATCATTCTTATATTAGGTCTTTACCTATGAAATTGCCGTTTAGTATACAGAAACACAAATCATTTTCATATAAATATTTTTTTATTTCTATCAATCAAAATATGCACCCGTGCTATCGATGCATCTCTGC
>WUAW01002122.1:13765-26911 GCA_017165845.1 Thaumetopoea pityocampa | reverse complement strand
AGGTAACTACTATGGTAAGATGTCCATCTTACTATAGATGTGGCATTATAGGTTTTAGTATGGGCCATCTACTAGCCTTCTGATTCCAATGCACAACCCTAATACATCTTCTGTCCTATTTCCGGTCCATCATCATCAACATCATCATTATTTACCCGTGGAAATACACTGCTGGACATGGGACTCCTTAAAAAGAAGGGGTTGTCATGATCTCAGCACTTGGCAGACGTCTTGGAGTTGCAGTAAATTTTGATTGAATAACAGGATAATGCAACTGCCCATTATCCTGGTACATCCTAGCTGGTGTTCATAGCATCCACGAGAAGAACTGGAGTGAAGTTATACCGACGCCGCACAGCAATTCAAATTATTGCCGGTTATCGTTTAACAAACTTATAAAATACAAATCTTAAAACAAATAAACTCGGTAAAATTGAGAATATTTTCTTCTTATATAAAATTTAATTATAAACTTTACAAAAACCAATTATGCAAGAGTGACCTTTTTACGAAATAATAAATGATTCGTAGAAAGGAGCGCGTAAAGTTTTTAAAACAATTTGTCGTACGAATGAACGCTATTTATTTGTTTGTATTTTTTCTTTCTTTTTATTTTTAATGACAGATGCTTAGAACTTTAAACAATTAGGAAGGAGTTTTGGCGGCAACCCAACTGACGAATTACCAGCAGATTTGTTTTACTGTTTTATATCAGTTAACTGTGATGATTGATATATAAATTTGATGTTATTTTGTTTATCAATAGTAAATAATCGTGAACGATGTTAAAACTTTGTAATAAAAATATGACAAAAGTATGAAAAACGATCGCATTTTTTTTCAAGGCAATAAATAGACCTGCGGGAATTTTGTTTAATCAACGTGGTGTTCGTCGGATTGACTTCAAAACTCCCAAGAAGCAATAAAATGTGACACACTAATATTTAATTGATAACTTGAAAAAATATTATACAACCTCAAAATATATGCACTCGACACTGGCATTAATAGCACGAATTCGCAGTCGATTGATTGCCACTATGAAAAATACGACAGGAAATATCTAATCAGAACTTAAAAGTATAAAAAAGCCTGTTATTCTTTATTTATTGTAAAATGGTTTATTGTTATTTCGTTCATACTTCCAATAGTTTATGAATATTGTTCATCGTCATATCATCCCACAGATGTCCACCGCTGGATCTCTTAGAGAGTATCTTTGTGAGAGTCTTGATCAGAGTATAGCGAGATTGTCTTTCAGCGCCCTTTAGTCCAGCGGTCGCCTAACTTTATGACCTCACGGACCAGTTAGTTCATAATTTAAATCTCGCGGATCACCAATAGGAATTTTAAATGTTAAATATATTTATAAAAAAAATTGTATTCTAAGAGCACATAAAATGTGCCTAGTTAATACAATGTAACTCTTAATTGTAACTAAATTATGAAAGTTTTATTAATAAACCATAATAAAATAAACTATAAAAGACCAGCGAAATTTTCTCGCGGACCACCACTTTGGGGACCGCTGCTTTAGTCGGCACTTATACTTTACTAAGTTGTACTTTGACTTTGTAAAGTGATCTAACAACACTGCCCCGCTTCTTTCAAAAGGCGCCATCAATTTTTTTGATGATAATTATTTTTCGCATTTGATTTTTAGCGCCCCTCGCTACCTGGTCCTTAGAGCGACCGCTCCTTGCGCTCTGCCCCTGGGCCGGCGCTGGTCATGTTACAGAATCCAAGACCGCCTCGGTTACATCAATTAAGTATATGGTCACGCCGCGTAACACCGTTCATCCATCTCAACATCTTCACCTCTGTGACATGAAGCTGCCGGATGTGACTACTCAAGGCCAGTCAGCACTTGATTTAGTAAATTAAAAATCTTTTTAGGAATCTCCTTATAAAGACAATAATATTTATTTATTTATTTATTTATTCTTATTGTACATAAACAGGTAAATGCATTTGTAAATAGAGAAAAAAGATGTACAAAGGCGAGATTAACTCAAAAATTGAGTTTTCTTCCAGCAAACCTTAGAGTGCAAAAGTATTTGAGACTAGTAGGAGAATAGGATACAGTGTACTAGGTACAGAAGCATATACAAACATACTTATATAAATACCAAAACATACTAAAATACATACATACATATATTATTTTGAGAGAAAGTGCTCCTTAACTCTTTCCTTGAAAACAGAGAAAAGCTATCCTGAATATAATGAGGAAGTGAATTCCATAGGCGTACCACAGTCACAGTGAAAGACTCACTGTAACAACTGGATTTATGATGTGGGATACGCAAAAGAAGAGAAGAGTGTGTGCAGGCGGGGTTCTCCCCTGGGGATAAGATACTCAAAACGTTCTCGGAGATAGGCTGGTGAATTCGAGTTGTGAAGAATAGAATAAAGAAAAGACAGAACATGAGCATTTCNNNNATATTTATTTGTTTTTGGAATGTAAAACCTACATGTGCTACAATAAAATAGAATGAGTATATTTAACAGACAGCCAATCACAGATTTTCACACATAGAAAGTAATTAATAATAATATGTGAACAAAGCTGTCACGTCACAATTAGAAACAAAAATTAATTATTATTTTTTTTTATTATTCAATACCTTAATCTTAAATTCAGTAAGCACAGCATGTATTACATTGTTATATGGAGACTTGTATTACAGTATGTAATATGAATTAAACATATGTCTATAACGGAGAGCATAAGGTATATAATAGGAGTCGCTCTGAATAATTCATCTGTCGTAGGATCAAAGGCGACGTTACCGCGCAGATCAACACTCCATTGATAGGGCGACGATACTAATGGTATTAGGGACGTATTGGGTAATTGAATCCGAAGGATGGTACTGTCAGAGGTATCAAAGCAGCAGTTGATGGAGTTCTGATATCGACTGCATGAAAGAGCTTGATTGATGAATATTAATGTACTTACTCGAAATATTTGTAAATCAAAAGGATGCAGGTTTCCTCACGAAGTTTTCCTTCTCCGTTAAGCACATTGGTGTCTACAATGTAGACCGTACATGAATTACAAATAGTAACTCAGTGGTACGGGACCGGGATCGAACCGACGACCCCTCGATCGTAAGCCGTGTCTAAAACCACTACACCACCAATGCACTTAATAACATGGAATATTTAACTAAAATACCTGCCATAGCTACTCAATTTAATAGAAAATTTTAAAATATATAACAGAACAGAATTAATGATTAGTTTGAAGTAACATATAGTCTCTTATTTTTACAGACAGACTTCTTGTGAAGGCCAAATAAGCAATTTTGGAAGAAAAACTTCTCCATATAAAAATATTTAAATAATTTAGTAATAAATCCGCCCATTTTATTACCAATTGGGGTATCAATTAAAAATATTTAATTTTTGTATAGTTATAAATAAATTTTATTATAAAAATCTGTTATTCTCGAAGCTCTAGAACACAACTTAGCACGACCAAAGATTAAATACTTACATTCGTTCGTACAAACAATATAATTATGCAGTTCGCATAGACGTACAATATTTTTCAACATCAAATTTTTAAAATTCGAACTGAAAATTCGATTCTCGATTCTCCGTTTCAATTACATTTTACCCACTTTGTTGTTACCGATAAGCTCGCTCCTCAGACAAGCACTAAACGCACCAAATGGCTCGGATAGAACTCAACTAGCACAAGAGTGCCGTCGACGTCACGATATCGGTTCGTCGTCGCTTAAGTGCGCGCGATTTAGACCAGGTAATGACGTCATTTGTATCGAAAGTAGGGCGTTACGAGCACCTCAAGTGTTATGTGTTAGTTTTTGTATATATTTAGGAGATTTTTCTTCTTATCATTATCATTAATCCATCTACTGTTCCACTCCAGGAAACGAGTTTCCTCTGAAAATGAGAGAGGTTACACTATAAGCCAACTCGCTAGCCTAATGAGAGTTGGCAGACTAAACGTCTACAGTTTAATGAAATTAGAAATGAGAGAATAATAGAAGCTAATTTCAACAATTTAATACTATCAATACAATTTAATACATAAATGTATACCACGAAAGATATTACCATGAAAAAAGATTATACAAGCTTTCCATTAGAGGCAATATACAAATGAAATTTTAAACTAGTAACGAACAGCAAGTTTTTTTAGATAATATTCAATATATTTACGTGTTCAAATTTAACTAATAACCCATCAAAACCCGTTCTTTTTTTATTTAGTTAAATTCCCAACACTCAAATGCTCCGAGTTTCGTAGTTTGTTATCATAAAATTCTAATAAACACTGTTCTAACAGCAATTTGCTCAGTCATTCACTAATATTTATTATTAGGTCAAGAAGTACTTATGTTTGGTATTTTAGCCTGTCCGGCAAATAGACTTAGGGTAAGCGACCCCGGCCCCCTAGCTACTACTGTCTACATACTCCTTCCGAGATAGTAGTATCCTATATCTAGGGTTGCCAACCATAATTTATAATAACATATTTTACTTTATTTTTTGTAAATATACTTTATAATTTTGCACACAAATAAAGTATGTGAAAATACTCTATTTCCAATCTTTACTATGATGCGTAAAGTGGAACACTCATATGGACAATTACTGAACTATTTTCGATACTGCTAAATTTAGAGAACGCAATCGTGTACGATTAAAATAAAATTTAAAATATATATATATTAATTATTGAACGAAAGGTTAGAATTCATTGTCGGTGTAATAGACAGATAAATCACGTCACCGTTACTATCGACGAAACTGTATGAAAATACCTACCTAGTTGTTGTTTTCATTCAAAGAATTTGTTTTAATGCGTATTGAACCAATTTAATTGCTGAAAATAACGAGTAAACCTGACAGTGACAATGACACACCAATCACTCCCCAAAAAGCTAAAATAATCAAAAAAAAATCTTATTCTTATTTCCGTAATTATTCTTGTTCCGTTACTAAAATTACGAACGTAAAGATAACTTCCGAAAATTTAAGGATAATGAAAAACTGTTAGTGTGTGCTTGAAGCACACAAAAATATGTTTTCAAGAGAAGAAATAAATAAGCAAACAAAATTTAAAAAAATACTTTTATTCTCTGCCAATACTTTTTTTCCCTACTTAAGAAATGTGATACGTTATTTTTCTTAAAAACAGTTGGCAGCCCTACCTATCCTGTAGTCCTTTTCCCAAATTCTATATTACTTGCTTAATACACCTTTCCTACTTTACGCTCTTTCCTGTCCTTCATTTTCGTGAGAATGCAATGAGGAAATTTAACGCTTTTGAACCTTAATGACGGCGTCGTGATTCGCCACTCGACACGTCTCGTTTCTCGCGGGAGCGAAAATTTGGCTACGGATGGCCACTTTGCTCATAGCAAGTGGAAAGAAGTGGTCTCTGCCTACCCCAATTCTTCGGTAGTATAGTGGTTAATATCCCCGCCTGTCACGAGAGACCGAGGTTAGATTCCCCACCGGAGAGCTAGGGAAAAGGGGTGATTGTATGCATGTGTGTATGCACTAATATTCTTCGTCGTCGATTCCTCATGACTTCACCATGGTCAAGTTTCTGCATCAGCTCCCTCTAGGTTTCTCAAGCTTTTAGATGAATGTTCAGTGCGAAAAGACTGATATTTTGAAACGAAATCGAAAGCATCCGTTTCTATTTATTTCGGATAAATATCATTTCATCCGATTTAGTCATAGATTACATCATAGTATATTTCAGATTCTGATAGCGTGCCGTTGTAAGCCTATTGCAAACCTATGTTTGTGAATGTTGTAGCCTCATATTAATATGCTACATCAATACGCTATTCCAGATTAATTAAGTACGTTCCAACTATGGAATACGATCGTATATTGGGAAACTATAATTATAGTTGGGGCCATAGAACTTTCGCCAGAGCGGCGTAACTGCGTTTTCCTTTTCTTTCAATATTTTTTAATGTATTTTAATGCCTGCTACCTGAGACCTTTTAGCCAGTTCACCATTTTAATACATACTTTCGTCAATTTCAAAATAAAACTCTGATGTATCATATTTTATTGCTGCTTGTGAGTTTTGACGTTAATCCCGAGATCAACACATTAACTATACGAAAGTTCCCGCAGGCATATTACCTTGAAAAATACGGTCACTTTGCAATACGTTTATTGACGATTAATACACAAAACAACGTCAATTTTACATATCAAACATCACAATAAACTAATATAAAGTACAAAAAGCTTTATACTTCACGTGAGTTGCCTCCAAAACTCCCTTTTTCAATATTGATTTTTCTTTAAACTTGGGGCCATAAAAGCTAAAGCGGCCTGCGTTTTTTGTTTTCAATATGGATTTTTTTAAACTGTTTTTTTTTTATTATACGACCAGAAAAGAATGAATTAGTTTCTTAAACAACTGTATATGTATTTTTTATATATGTATTTTTTATAATATAATATTTGGACAGTATTTTCTTCACACACATTAATTTAACCTCAAATTAAGATTCGCTGTATCTTGGGTACTATGCATTTATATAGATACTATATATTTATATATAATTATATATTAATATAGATAAATATTCATGATTCGAGTACAAACATTCGTGCGCATCACACAAAGTTCGTCCCTACTAGGATTCGAACCCCGGACTAATGGGCATAGAAAGAATGTTCATTGCTACTAACTCAGTCAGTCGTCAATTATTAAATTATAACTATTACTTTAATCGATTACGATAGTTTTATAAAAATGAAATCATTAATAGAAAATAATAATAATCTCAAATATTTTTACACCCTATGGTTTGCTGGAAGAAAACTCAATTTTTGAGTTAAACTCGCCTTTGTAGATTAAATATATTTGTCAGATTGTATACAATAATGAATAAATAAATAAACAGAAAAAGCAGGCTGCCAATTTTATTATTGTAAATGCGAATAAGAAATACAGTTCTTAAAATAGCGCCATCTGTTATGGTATTTCCTTATAAAGTAGCTTATATATCATTTTAGCCTACATTCTTATAAAAAAAAAACAAATATATAAACGTCCAAATCTCATAACTTACACACTCGTATGTAGAATCACGTGTAGAAGAATGGTCTGATAAACATAAGAGTAAGGAAATAGTTTCGCACTCATTTAAATTCTATGATAAAAAGTGATCGAAGTTTAAGCATATGCGTAACAATATGTGGCGATCTACTTCACTACATAGTACCACGTATCCTCAACAGATGGCGCAGAATTAAAGTAACGACATTAGAAGTCTGAATCACGCGCATGAAGTTTGATAGCGACTTAGCGTTGTATATACAACGTCTCGACATCAACCGTCGGGGCAGTGGCAGGCCCCGTCAGACATAACACCTATCTAGTCAGTAAATCTTCCTTTTTCCGATACTGCCACTCCTGCCAAACATCGACCCCACAGCTGGTGACGTAATCATCAACGTCATCATGAGTCATAACCATTTCGCTGTAAATATATCTACGAGTATTCAAATCTCTACCAAACTGCTCATGTTGATATTACAATCTACAATAAATAGTGTACCAACACTTTTAGCACAAAAACAACATGCGTTAAAAATATAATATTTTATCGTAAAAGCAATAATATAATTAATTCAAAATAACACGCAGAGCCGTTATATTTGTATGCGTAACCGTGTTATTACTTCTGTACGCAAGCTGTACTGAATTTATGGAAATTTATTTCACGGGCCTGTAAAGTTTCATACGCACGGGTTATGACCGAGTTTATTCGAGCGGATTTATTAGTGACCCACCTAGAGGCTGACATCGTAATCCGCAAACGTTAATTCGTCTGTGACGCACTGTCACTTTATGACTTCGTAGGACCTGTTACGTTTTGTAATGTTGTCGTGCCTTGCAATTATTTTATTGTTAAATGTTTTTTATTGACATAAAAGAATTAAAGTTGGTCTATTATTTTTTGATCAATTTTGGTCTAGTAACTAATACCATTAATAATATTAGTAATATACTTCGAGTCTGGTATCGAAATCCAAGAACTTTATTTATCTGTGATGCACTGTCACTATGATTTCATAGAACCTGTTACGTTTTGTAATATAGTCGGGCCTTGAAATCATTTCAGGGGCTTTTAATAAATGTATAAGAATTAAAGTGTGACTTTTATTATTTGGTTAATTTTGGACTAATTCACAAGTATTAATTTTCCAGTTCGAGTCCATACAGGTACGATACCAGTATCGTAGTTTGCGAACGTTAATTTTTCTGTGACACACTGTACTATCATTTTATAACTTCATGGGATCTGTTATATTTTATAACAAAATTGTTGCCCCCAAGTAATTTTAATTTTAAGTACGTGCTATATTTGTTCATGTAAAGAAATTAAAGTTTGAATTATTGTTATTAGAGCAGATTAATTAGAGAACGACCTAGAGGCTGGAGGCATAACGTTAATTTGTCTGAGACTTGTGATAGATTCGTTGCCCACAGCCGATATATTGTTAATTATAATTGGAATATTTACAGTACGTAGCAGTTTTAGACCCATCAGCCACTAGCGTGAATGCTCAACATATCTTCAAATTGTATAATTAATTATAAATGACGACAACACAGTGATGCAACTCTTGGTAGGTTTCATTTATATTATTGACAATTTTTTTCACACATTAATCTAGATTAATTATAAAATTAGGATTAGGATGTTTTGAGTACAAGAATGGATATACTTATTTAGGTATGTAGATAAATGCTTATACCCATATATATAAATATGCATGACTTAGGAGCAGACAAAATTCTCTCTATTATAAAATTGTACGACCAATAATAAATAATAATAATAATAATAACCGCACTGTATGAAGGACGATAGAACAAAAGAGCCCTTGGTTGAAAACTGCGAATCGTAAAACTCAGTACAGGACACCCTCCATAATACTGACTGGATTAATTTAATACTGGATATTGGAGTAATGACTGGATGAGGAAAGCAAGGGATTGAAAATTATAAGGAAGGATTCAAAAGTGGACCGCAAAATGTTAAAATGATGAATGAAGATAAGAAATATTCACTGCACGCGACGTGTTATCACTTAGACTAGTATAGTACTTACAGTACCCAACCACATTGATAAGTGGTGAGACTATCATACAAGCTCCTCATATCATGTAACTCAATAATCACATTTGAATAAATTAGCTTTGTGTTCTACTGCTTTAATTGTTATACCAAATTATTATATAACAGTAATTTATTTCATTAATTTAATAAATAATAAATTAACCCGCTGTTTACACCATAAATACATTGTCAGTTTATAGCGAATATTATTGGCGATTGCAGTAGCCATGTAAGCTACAAACACGTATGGTAATGGGCTTGCTTTTAGTACTTAATTAATTATACCTATTAAAGAACGTAAGCTCTTGTCTTACAACACAATAATTCTTAACCACCTTTATCAGATTATTAATTCCATTCTTCATTCTTTCACATCGGTCTCCGCCATAAAATGGAAAAAATGTCATAATCTCCACACTTAGCTGACATCTTAAAGATTGCAATAGATATTTATTAAATCACGTTACGACACAATCTCAATTCTTCAAAATCTCAATTATTTTCTGGTCAAGTCACGAGTTAAACATTGTCGTCGATTAAAAGCACTGTTAAATAGAAACTATAATATGTTATGAGAATATGTTCCTAGCCTAAAAAAATTGTTTTCTATTCCAGTCTTGGCCAAAAACCAATTTTCATGAGCCTAGTTCTAGTACCTCATTCGCTTGCTCTTTTCTTGTGGTAAATTGTTCACCTATTCCCCTTAGTTCGGGAAGGATAGGATCTGCTGTTGCAGGAAATATAATAAGACGGATTCAGATGTGTTTGCCATCTAACATTATACAATACACCCACAGACGTCCATTGTTGGACATAGGCCTCCTCTACTAATCGCCACACTGAACGGATATGAGCCACATGCATTCGCCTCTTGTCCGCGACCGTGACCAGGTCATCGATCCACCTAGTAGGAGATCTACTTGCATTACGCTTTCTGGTTCGGGGTTGCCACTTCAGCACTTTAGAACCTCAAAGTCCATCGCTTCTGAGAGCTATGTGTCCCACCACTGCCACCTCTTATAAAGTCTTTGCCTGCCACTTCAGCTTTGCGATCCTTTGAGCTATGTCGGCGACTCTAGTTCTCCTGCGGATTATCTTATTGCGGATTCTATCTCACAGGTAAATTCCGAACACAGCTCTTTCCATTGCTCACTGCGTGACCGTGAGCTTACTTGTGAGGCCCATAGTCAGTGGCCATATCTCAGATCCATAGGTCATCACTGGCAATACGCACTGGTTTAATACTTTAGTCTTAAAGCATTGCAGTATTTCTGACGAGAAGATGTTACAAATTTTCTCGAACGTCGTCTAGCCGAGTTTGATTCGGTGACTGACCTCCTCAAAATTACATTTAACTAGCTGGACGACGTATGTCAGATATACAAATTCCGCCACAACTTCGAGAATAGAATCCTCTAGGAATACAATACATACTTATAAAATACGTCAATAGACACCAGCCGGGACCCACTGTTTTCCGGATCTTCCGAAACATGGAGACCCATAAAAATGTTTACCAGATGATGATCTACGGATCTGAGGTCGGAGCATTATTCACTAAATTTATATGTATATATTTAGAAAGAAAGAAAGAACAGTTAATTCGACAAACAATACTAAATAAAAATAAAAAAGTTGAACACACTATATTTATGGGCTACAAATGGTGGTCCACTATGTCACGCATTTGTCGCATCAGAATATTCACTTTGATATGATTGCGAAAAGATATAATAGGCTCGATTTTGCGAATAGGTGGGAGGGTGATCTGGTCGGCAAATTTTGTCGGCTGAATATTTAAAATTACCCCTAAAAACAACTGTTCTGTGTCCTAATCGGAAACGGAAAACCAATAATAATTAATATAAACAATCCCTATATATTATAACTTCAACAAATTTTCCCACAAAATATTATACCAACCAAACACACGAACTTTATTATAATGTAAAATAAATGACCTACTCAATAAGTATGTACAACAAAATACATTAATAACACCGAATCGATTATTGTTACCGAAGTTTCGTTTATCTCGATAAACAACATGAAAACAAAATGTGTAAATTGCATATTCGTTATAGAAAGATCAGTGATCAACGATGATGTAAATGATGAAATTGATGATCATGTCGGGTTGTCACTAATTATAGATCAAAGTGTGCCAAAAGTAACAATATCCGAAATGGGGAGTTTTTTCCAGCCAAACGCTTGTTGTCTGCCACCGCCCCGACAATTGATGTCGGTACATTGTAAATAACTAAAGTTGCTATGAAACTTTATCACCGTGATTCAGCATTGTATGATGACTAGCTTTTGCCCGCGGCTCCGCCGGCATAAATGTCGGTTTCCCGCTACATAGAAAATCCCAACACAATCGTAGATTTATATAAAAAGCCTAAGAACCACTTTTACTTGACCTCTCGTACCTTAACGGGGCGGCTACTTAAACAGGGATCAAGCTGTATCTTCAATTTTACGGGAACACTTTTCATGAAACATATCGCAGTATTTAAGTCGGAATAATACTTTTAAGACTGTAATAGTTTAACCAAAATCTACCGGTTGGTTTTTGCGTAAAGCCCGAACAAACAAACAATCAAACAAACAAACATCGATGGATTTGGTTTCAGAAGCCCTTAATTATGTCGATATGAGTAGTTTGTTTTTAAATATTATTAATTTTTTAAAATTTGACTTATAACAAATTTTTAATAGTATAGATAGACTAGCCGTTCCCTGCGGATTCACTCGCGTGTTTAGTTTTTTTTTAATCTTTATTTTTAATTAGTGTAATATCTCTTTGTAAACGACGCTTGTGGTATTCCATTTTAGGACTAAAATTACTAAACGAATTCACCCCCTTAGGGGTGAAATTTTGAAAAACTCCCATATACGTATACATTTATTTCTAATCAGAAGCAAGTATACGAAACGTGCTTCTACCTTCAAAAGAGACGATCTTCCCATATAAACTTACAACCCCTCATTTACCCCCTTAGGGGTTAGATTTTGAAAAACGCTGATATATGTGTCCATTTATTTCTAACCAGAAGCAGATATGCTAAATTTCGTTCTTCTTCATCATTCATCATCATCGTTCATCACTTATTTTACTCCTCATACGGGTGAAATTTCCAAACATCCTTTCTTAGTGGATTCTTATAACATAAAAGGCATCAATTGACAAAATTTCAAGTTTGTAGTCCCAGCGTTGCTCTGCAGCGCTGTCGTTGCAGCGTTGTAGCTCTGCGTTGATGAATCAGTCAGTTAGGACAAATAATTATATATGTATAGATGTAGTCATTCAAGTGTCTACAAGTCTGGGAACCTTCCCAGACATTTTTTTTTCTCATAGACCACTTTCAAAATTTAGCTAGTTCCGCTGCAGCTACATTTCTACCATATTCCCAAAACTCGACAAAAAATGTGAAGATTAGATCTAACTATAGAAATTTTCGTCCGCCAACGAGACTCGACGGGGGCCTACCGTCGAGTCTCCCGTGGACCCCTGGGGGTCCACCTGGACCACTTTGAAAACTAAGGGTTTACACTATTTGTCTAGGATACGTGGTACTTTGTACCGAAGTAAGTCGCCACAGTGGTAAAAACTATACAATTTTACTTCTATAAACTATCTCGTTGTGTTTTTTACCAATATATAATAATATTATCGCTCAATCCATTAAAACAATTGCTTGCAAAGCATTATTCACAAACGAAGCGAACCTAGCCTAACCTAACCACGTGATCATAAAATAGATAATTAATTACAGAAGGCTGGCTCTGGCCGAGCTTGATTTTAGTTAACTACGCTTGACTGTAACACTAGGGATGACACCCACAATATTCTGTAAAATTTCAGATGCAAATCTTTATTACGAACATTGATCATTATAGGCATTAGAATATAATTTAAATCAGTATAACTATATTGCATTGGTGGTGTAGTGGTTTTAGACACGGCTTACGATCGAAGGGTCGTGGGTTCAAATCCCGGTCCCGT
>WUAW01002118.1:1060-13292 GCA_017165845.1 Thaumetopoea pityocampa | reverse complement strand
GACCGGGGTTCGATTCCCCGCCGGAGAGCCAGGGAAAAAGGCGTGAGTGTGTGTATGTATGTATGTAAAGTATAAATTGGTTAATAGATATAGATTTGATTTCATGGATGGCTTAAACCGCACTGCGATTCATCACTCTGCAAATAGGCCTCCTTCAAAGACCGCCACATTGAGCGGCTATGGGCTGCCTGCATGCACCGATTACCCGCGACCTTCACCGGGTTACGCTCACCACATTACACTTTCCAGTTCGAGGTCGCGGTAGTCCACACCACATTATACTTTCCAGTCGAGGTACTCCAGCACTAAGACCCCAACGGCCATTGGTCCTGCGTACTACGTGCCCCGCCCACTGCCACTTCGGTTTTGCAATCCTTAGAGCTATAACGTCGACTCTAGTTCTCCTGCGGATTATGTCATTACGAATACTGTCTCGCAGGGAAATTCCGAGTATAGCTCTTTCTATTGCTACGTGACATCTCGTCAAAAATACCGCAATGCCTTAAAACTAAGGTATTCATTCAATCAGTGCGTATTGCCAGTGATGACCTATGGATCTGAAACATGGCCACTGACTATGGGTCTTATAAGAAAGCTCAAGGTCACGCAGCACTGCGATTCAGTAATGCCTAATATGCTCCACGCCTTTGATCTTGTTACATACCTGTTACTATACAAATTCCTATAATAGAATGCAGGCATTGTCTATATAAAACAGACTATTGAACTACTATTCTACTAAGCATGGAGATTATAGCGAATCTCTTCATTAAGGAATGGACCTTTGTCCAGCAGTGCATTTCTACGGGCTAATGATGATCCTCTCGGCTAAGAGTGGGCTCGTGGCCTTGATAGTGACCATTTACATCAATCACCACATCATCCATCTCCTCTAGAACGATTAAAATTAAATGAAGTTACTTTATCATTACTCAAGAACTGAGTATACTCTTTGAAATATTAAAGAGTACAAATCTTTTGGGAATTATTTCATCGTTGTAGGCGTGAAAAATGGAAAATATTTATTTCTTCTTTCCTGGTGCTCCTAATATAGAGATTTTTAAACTAGAGAAGAACGAGTAAAGTATAAGTATTCCAATACAGGATGACGCGGCCCGGTCTTATTGGTGAGTTTAGATTCAAATATATTTTGTTGTTGTGTGGCAGTATTGTACCATTTACCTTTATTTCTTCTATTAAGTACATGATATGCGCTAACCTACCACTAGTGTTCCATTTACATAACGATCTAACAAATTAAATGTAGTACAATATTTTCACATCACATACATTATTCATTTTGGTCCTTCGAGCCAATATTTAGAATGTAAAACAGAGTAAGTTCAGAGGGAAATCATAATACTATGCCCGAACTATTTGAAAACATCTCGTGTGAAACTGGCCAGTTGCCTCCCTTAATTAAGATTCTATTATTTCCGTTTTATATGGTCTCTGGAGTATTTCTTTGCAATAATACAAATTCTCAAAATACTATAACCTACTCGTTGAAAGGTTTTCAATAGAAACGGGTTAATTCTATCGAGTTCTGAATGATAGTCGAGGCATTTATATATTTTCAGCGCTGCCAGTCATTCATGTCAAATATTTATATCAAAATCCTCCTTCACAGTCGGTCCCACATCGTAACTGCACTGACTGTACTTGTTTATTAATGCGCTCCATTTATTTCTAGTGCTTTGCAAAGAGCCGCGCTCGTAGTGATGTCTAGATTTTTGGACACACGGTCACATCATTATTGAGCTAGTCTTCTTGGTATTGTACTTCCAGCTTATCAGTGAAGGTACCTTCGTAGATGGGCCTGATTTTTTTATCGCTATATGCTCAAAATACTACAACATCCATTTTAACATAATAAACAGTATTCAACCTATTAGGGAACCTTGTCTCGTTTGAGATCTGTCGAAGTAGAAATGTCGCTGCGATATCAGGTCAACGATCAGCATCCACCTCTATTATTACATCTCTAAATGATCAAGTCTATAAATCTTTTGGCTGCAGTTTTCAGCTAACATATTTCTAACTCATATAGGAAGGAGTAGGACTTGTGTTATGTGAATCTTTTAGATTTATATTGGAATATGCAAATGTTATCGTGGTTCAAAATCCAACGCATAAATTTCCAATGAATCAAATATATTCGGGTCCACGCGACCTTTCACACATTTCAATGGGGAAACAAATATTGTTTTTATAGTAAATCCACCTATTCATGAGCTAATCTGACTTAACCGATATTTTTATACATTCGATTCGCTGGAGTGGATTTGGAAAAATATATGTTTAAATATTCATTTTTTACTTTCAACTTAGACCGCACTTCATAATGTAGACGGTAATGATGATGAGTAAAAGTCATAGTGGCATATTTGAGATGGATTTCAGATTTACAGGGCTTAGATTTGACTCCGGACTGAGCATGCTAACATATTGATTGATCTACTTGCTTAAAAAGGTATGCTCAAAACACTTAGTCTTGACTGGTACCGAATGATAAAGTTTGTAGCAGACTGTAATGTATGCGCGAATAACTTCAGAAGATAATCCGTTATCTGAACCAGATTCACAGCTGCATCTCCCGACTTAACCCGGGATAAGGATACCAAAGGTGAATCAAAGAAAGACAATGATAGTAATAGCAGTATGCCTCACTGTCACAAACAATCAAATTGTCTAACGATCTCCCACCAAAAATTATTAACAGCAAATTTGACGCAAAAAATATTCTACATAGGACCACACAACCCCAACTGCAACTTTCAAGGCACGTTAGATTATTACTAAATAAAAACCTTCTCCTCCTTCGATACATTACGGGGCTTCGGAGTCCACTAGATAATAGTAATCCAATAATCCACAGATTATCTACCGATGTACCTCGATACTTTGCTCTTTTAAGTACTTCTCATGTCGACTTTAGACTTGTTCTAAAGAGTCTTGCTAAATGACTGAATTCAACTCATAAGTCTTCTGAGGTTTGCAGGTGTCTAGCGGCGGTTCATCTTCGTCATCAATAAACATACTGTCCCACTGTAGAGCATGGGTCTCCTCTTAAAATGGGAGGGATTACACTATTGTCCACCGAGCTGGCTTAATACGGGTTAGCATACTTTACACGCCGTTAAGAAAATCTCTCAGCATGTAGGTTTCCTCACGTTTTTTTCCTTCACCGTTTGAAAAATTATCACAATTATTAAATTATTAATACGCATGTTTATGGTTTTGTAAAGTCAAAGGTGGGTGCCTTTGATTTAAACTCTAGATTTAAAACTTGACCCAGATTTCTTCTACTATGTTATATCATTGCTTCGGCGGCACTACTTAGAAATCGGGTAACCTATTTACAAAATACACCACAGCACAACTTTGATCCATTCACAACAGGATTCAGCAGAGTAATATCGAATGATCCGGCAAATCTGCAGCTCGGAATTGAATAAGGCGATGCAGAGCAGAAAATATTGCCGCGGAATAATAAAACCTGGAATGTCATCTCGCGCAATCCCATCCGATGAATGGGGAGAACGAGTTATGTTCTGCTTATTAAATTTTATAGCTTAACCTTAACGCTGCATGATCTCAGATCTCAAATATGAATTGAAAGTTATAATCATATTATAACACGGTATTTGCTGTGTGGTACCGGCATAATAATAGTATCACTCTATCTCTTCCCGCATTTTGATTGAATAACAGGAGGAAGAGCTGGCTTCCTCCGGTTATTCAATCAAATCTACTGCGATTTTCAAGACGTGTGATTACGACAAATCTTTCTTTTTTAAAAAGGAGGCCCGTACATAGCGGTGAATTTTTACTTGCTCATAATGATGATGAATCCTATTGTACTTGTACGACAATATACTCACAAAACTGCTCATTCTTAAATTCGTTTCGCTTACCAGACTTCTTCGAATAAGTGCCACAAATAATAATACTCTAAAGTGCATAACGAGGTGAGACAAATATATTTGTGTGTACATTTATTTATACGGTGCACGTACGAAACTAGCCGCTGCAGCACTACAGCGAACTATGTAATTTTATCTTTATTATGTTTCTGGTTTACTTTTTTAATTAAAAATTGTTTTTGTCGTATACGTGGTAGACTCTATTTGATAATTAATCAAACGTTTAATTTTATTACGTTAGACATGTTATAAGAAAGATTGTTTAATTATTATCTCTTCATCTATTGTTCCACTGAAGGATTTTCTTCTTTCTTATGGATTAGACTATAGTATACCACGCTGACCTAAGGAGAGTTGGTAGAGTTAATAAGTAGTCGAAATCATCACTCAAGCTTTTAGGTTTCCTCGTAATAGGAAAATATCTTGACAAAATCCTTTTTTTGTGACGCGGGAAAATACTTTAAAAAGATTCCCAGTCACCTGTGAGGGAGGACTAGGGTATGTGTACGTCACTAAAAACTCCCGCGGTGGCCTCCCTCAACACCGTAAGGGACTCCGAGATCTCTTGATAGAACATCATCGGTGCCCCTCTATCATGTTGTGCTCATCTTGAGCTCCTCTCAAGGAAATTTTCCTATACCTCTCAGCGCTTACGGTAGTATGGAGCCACTCATACTACCGTTATCCTTAGGATCGCACATCCAACAAAGATGTCTAAAAGACCCACACATTAGACATCCGCGATCCCAAAGGTTGCCCTTTTATTAAGCGCAGGCATCAGGACTGGAGGGCCAGGCTGGAAACCGGCCGACGCCGACGAGAAGGATCGGCTCCTTCGCGATCCCGCTCAGCGGTCTCCTTCCGAAACATAACAGTCTCGGAAAAGGAGACCACCGCTCTCCACGCCTCAAGTCTGGACAGCATTGCTGATACTACGCTGGCCAGGGAAAGATCCGGTCCAACTTGTTCGATTAAGTTTCGCCGCTCATGCGGGACACATTTCTAGTGCGTGTTGAGCAAAATCCTGATTTACTTCACAATAATGGCAATTGGCCGTCGTTTTACGTCCTATCTTGTTCAGATACTCACCGAAGCATCCGTGCTTGGTGAGTCCCTCTGAAGGTAACTCACTCCTCCTTTCGACCTAGAATCCTTATTCTGGTACCGGCAAGAATGCTCCGACGACGTGTTTACCTGCATATCGCTCTTCTGAGAGCCGCGAGCGCCACTCTTCCCTTACACGCCCTCGCTCTTCCCCCCGTATCGCTTCGAGTATAGCTCACTCTCTCTCGCCTCTCTGGTAGACATCTCGAATGCGATCATACAGCCTTGCATCCATGTCTGCCAGTACATCTAAGGGTGGAAAACATGTATCGTTCGGTATCCCCGTGCGTACTGAATTGCCATTTTTCGCTGCAAGTTGTATACTTTGCCCCTAATTCGCCCAACGTGTAGTCTTCGAGCTCTAACTGGTGGCGGTTTTTTTTTTATCATGAGGAAACCTAAAAGCCTTTTGAAGCGAGTGAAAATTATCATAATTATTAAGATGCATATAATTTCTGTGTGATACTGGCATAATAATATCGTCACTCTATCTCTTCCCGCGGATGCTGTGAGAGTCAGCTAAAGGATGTACCAGGATAATGGGTAGCAGCATTATATTGTTATGCAATCAAAACTTACCGCGATCTCCAAACGCCAGTCAAGAGTAGAGATTATGATAAATTCCTCCTTTTAAGCAGGAGGCTCCTGTCCAACAGTGGACTTTTATGGACTGGTGATGATGATGATGATTCACGTGATTGCGAGAAGTAAAAAACGATTACTGAGACGCTAGGTTTTAATTATGTAGGAAGGTATAAAAAATAATAAAGAAAATATGTGGAACTTGCAAGGACTTCACAGAAGTCACCATATAAAATTAGAAAGGCATTACATGTCTTAGAAAGGCACGTAAAATCTTAGTTTTAAGACACTATCTGAATGACACAAAACATAGGAGAAATTTTGAGAGCTAGGGGTATGTCCTTAAATGACACATGGCCATCTGAATATGCTCCACAGCCATATAGGAATAAATTATATGGCTGTGCTAATATCGGCGACAAATATCACGATACAACAACATCTTGTCCATGATACCTCAGAACCTAAAGATATGAGACTTTAATTGATGTTTATTGCAAATATCCTACGGATCTCTTAAGTGATCTTTAACTATTAGTCGCTTAAATAAACTCATAGAAATCGAACGTACTACTAGAAAAGCATGCTTATGGCGACCACGGAGAGCAAAGGAGAATAAACAATTTTACGATAATAAGGTGTAAACAGTAGATCCTATTTTAATTCAAGATAACACTTAGGATACAGAAGATGAAAAAGATTTCAACCAGATGGATTCTTCAACGAAAGATGCAATTAATAACACCAGGCTTATATATTTTCTTCATATATTCCTCTGAATTTATATTTTTTTCATACATCCCTACAATTACAGTTTCCTCGATTTACACGTGTAGCCTCGTGCGGAGGTTCTTTGTTCTCGTATTAACAATTTACAAGCGAGACGAGAACGTGTTTCATTTTGAGACGACAGTGATTGCAAAAATAAGCGTAAACTTAAAATTACCATTCCTTGCGTAAAATTAAGCCTAGCTACAATAATATTTGTGGAACATGGCTTTAATCTATCTACACTATTATAAAACTACTAGCTTTCACCCATGGCTCTGCCCCCGTTGGTGTCGGTTTTCCGCTACATGGGAATTCCCGATACAATCATAGATTTATATAGAAAGCCTTAGTACCACTTTTACTTGACCTCTTACCTTAACGGTGGCTGCGAAAATAGGAATCAAGCTGTATCTTCAATTTATTGACCGATTTTGATGAAATATACCGTAGTATTTAAGTCGGAATAGTAACTTAAATACTGTAACAGTTTAACCAAAATATACCCTGTAGTTTTTGTGTGAAGCTCGGAAGGACTACTGAAACCAAATCCGTCTATGTTTGTTTGATTGTTTGTCCGTTTGTTTAGGCTTCACTCAAAAATCAGCGGGTAGATTTTTGTTAAACTATTACAGACTTAAAGGTACTATTCCGACATAATACTGCGGCATTTTTCATCAAAACCAGTCCAGTAGAATTGAAAATACGACTTGATCCCTGTTTTAGTAGCCGCCGTTAAGGAACGAGGGGTCAAATAAAAGTAGTTTGTTGCCTTTTTATATAAATCTATGATTGTGTCTGAATTTCTCATGTAAAAGCTTGTATTCTAAAATTCATATCCGAAACCATTGTGACATATGTACTTTCAACTCTCCACTAACATGTATTTACCCGGTAAGTAGGTACTCAAAACCGTCATTAACGATCGTGAACGAACGATTTACATTATTCATTCGCCATAGCTTATAATTTATATCTAGTCGTTAAATTGTGCAGTTTGATTGAGTGAATGACTATAAATCGCCATTAAAATTATTTCGATACTAATTCACCAATAATTGGATATTTCCCAGTAACTTTCTTTTTGACGCAGAGAAAATTCTACATAGGAATTTGTATTATGCAGTAGGACGTGGAGTATTTGCGATGAGTACTTGAGATCAGTCTCTTGCTAACTATAAATTCTGCGGTAGCTTTTATTAACACGGACCTCAGTTTCAACTGTGGATGACTTACAAATAACCTTTATGTCTCGCTATTTCGAAAATAAATCGAGAGACAAAACATACCTACTCTGTAATTCTTTTGCAACGTTTTTTTTTTCTTCGAACTTATAAACTAAAATATGTTGATTGTGTATAAACTAATAATTTGTTGGGTATTTTTAATTAGTTTCACAATTCGAGGTTTAAGTACCTTCAAACACAATTATTCATCTTTTCTTACGTATCAACGGTGATTTTCACCTCGTTCACTCATTTAGAAATCATTGTTCGAACATCGCCATGAAAACCACAATAAAATCACGCGCCTTTAACTAATTTGATATATACATACAAATTTAATAACCAGTGATAATAACTAACTGGCCGGCCTTATCTCGAGTTTAACAACAAAATGATCCACTGGTCAGTACCACAGTAGAAGATTGAAGAATACAACATAAAAGAAACCACTGCCGCTTTTTTATTCCTATATAGTGTGCTTACTATATATGAATCAGCAAAATTACCAACGGCGCCCTGCAGACTAATGGATTTACAACCTATGCAGAGTGGTCCATAGTAGTTGGATGCGGAAAGCGCTCGATCAAGAATTGTGGAACAACGATGGGGAGGTTAAAATATTTCGGACGTGTGGCAAAATTTGGAAAATTTAATAGTTCTTGGCCAACTGGATGGTATGAATAGTCGAGGAAAAGCACCGATCAAATGGATAGATACCATTATAGAGTCTGTGAGCATCAGCATCCCAGCAGATATCTAACAGGTTAATTGTTAAGAAGCCTGGAGGGATCTGGTGCAGAAACTTTACCCTATGATTACGCCTCTCAATACGAGGACTTGACGACCAAGAAGAAGAAGCATGGGTAGGTTATGTCCAACAGTAAATATAAGACTGAAATGATAATGAAGATTCTCCGAAAAAGAACGCAACTTGCAATAAGACCTCCTAGTATAAACTTTATATTTGGAATTTTGTTGACTCTCTCTGTCAATTCATGTGCAATAACGAATACTTTAATCTTATCTAAAGATTGCACTAATTTCGTAAATACGTATAAATACAAAATATCAAATACATTTGAAACTAAATCAAAAAGAACTCCTTGAATTTAAAAATCAGCAACTTCTAGCATTTGGAAATTTCATTTGGAAATAATATAATAAATGATTTCAACGTTGCAAATCAAAATGGGATTGCACAAAAGTATACTTCTAGCTGCAACTGTAAAACAAAATGGCGGTAATGGAGTTAGAAATAACTGCACAATTTAATCCCGGTCTAAATAAATTCAAAATGTAGCTATAAAAGCTCTGATAATGGTAACGTATAACATCAAATATACTCAAAATATATAGTAGAAGGCCTCCTCTAAATCGTCACACCGATTGGATATAATCCACCTGTATCTACCGATTTACCGAGACCTTCACCAGCTTATTAGTCCACGTAGTCAGTGTACCCCCACTACACTTTCCAAAGTCGCCACTCCAGTACGTTAGGGCCCTAATATCCATTGGCTTTGCGAGCTATGTGTTCTGCTTACTGCCACTCAACTTTGCAATCATTTGAGCCACATCAGCGACTCTAGTTCTTCTGGGGATCATCTCATCACGGATCCTGTCTCGCAGGGAAGTTCCGAGCATAGCTCTTTCCATTGCTCGCTGGGTGACCTTGAGCTTTCTTATGAGGCATATAGACTGTGGTCATGAATTAGATTCTTAGGTTATTACTAGCGATCATCATGAGGAATTTGCCATAATCTCCACGCTTATGAATCTTGGAGATCGCAATAAATTTGATAGAATAACAGGATAACGCTGTTGCACTCCTGGCACATCCCTTAGCTGGTTCAATACAAATTCTATTTTTTTAGGTATTGCGGTACTTTTGACGAGTATATCTAATGCAATTTTCCGAACGCTGCCTAACCGAGTTGTATTCGGCGACTGACCTCTTTCCTTTGATTTAAATCAAATCACGTACAATGTTTGAAAAGAAAAAAAATATAACTTATATATATACAAATAGTCATCTAGCTATCAATTCCTTGAATTACAATCATAAAATCAGTAATGTACAGTGTGAGTTGACTTTTGATCAATAATCGCTTGTCCGATAAGTGGCCTTGTAACCTGGGTTGGTACAACGTACTAACTTGATAAAAACCTATTCACCGTTGTGTTAAAAATATCTACATTATAATCGCATGGAAATACTGACGCAGAAAGACTCAGTCTTTGGCTGCACGTATTATGGATGTAGAAGTAAATCGCTTCGCAATTAAATAATTGTAATTATCAAAAACTGCAGCTTTAAATAAGTGATAAAATTGTAAATAAAAAGTGCTCAAATTTCTGTGGTACTTCAATCGAGATTTATTTTCTTATTGTTTTGTTGTACCAACCTACAGAATAAAAATAAAAATTATATCATGAGTCTTTTTAAAAATACATTCTATATACTTTCTACACAAGATAGTAGATTATAACAAGCAATGAAAGTTTCCAGACAAATTATTTTTATGTTGTCACAGTAAAGAATAACTAATAAAGTGATTTGAATATTATTCAAATATATGGGAATACTTAAGCAAAATCTGAGTCGTCTAGAAACAAAGGCGGCTATCTCGTTTTGAGCAATTTTTGAGTAACTATAAAAGAAAAGGTTATTAAATATTTATTTTCATTACATTGACATCTTTGATACTAAATCAAGATTTAGCGTTGATTTTCCAATGAACATGGTTAATATCAATTTAAACAAACAGATATGCTATTAAAAACATTGATTTTTTTCATTGTCAGCTAAAAATTGGCAAAAGTGAGATAGCCGCCTTTGATTCTATACGACTCATCTATTTATTGGTTTAGTTCTAAAATATCCAGTATAATAATTAATATAATATTACAAATAAAAAAAACAAACGAGATATTAAGTATGGTTAGATAAAGGCCTTAAAGTATCAATGAAAAATAACTGGAATAATATTTTCAGTAAACAGGCTCATCCTATTTACTGAAAACATTATTCCGTTTCAAAAAGTTGTTATATCAATAATGTTGAAATAACAATAATGGTTAAAATGACTAGCGCTTATTTCAAAAATAAGGCTATTTAACTATAACGCTCAAAGTATTTATAATCTATTATATATAATGGGTGTAGAACTATTTAACGAAATGAAAATAATGCTTTAAATACCTGAGACCTTTATAATAGGCTTACGTAATATTACCCGCAAAATATTCTCGAAGATTCTCTTTAAATCGTTCCACCGCTGCGAGTAAAAACTTAAACGGTTAAGTGTCTGCGAATGACATTAGTCTCGCACATTTTATTTCATTCGTGTACAAAGCTGAAGATTAAATTTCCAACAGACATAGTATAGGGTGTTTTAATAAAATGAGAATGTAATTTAATCTATTGTGCATATCTCAGGGCAGAGTCTCCCAACCTTTGTTTGATCGAGAACCATTAGGACTTTTTTGTTCGGCGCAAAGACCCCACAAGCGATAGTAAAAAATTCAAGAATCTAAAAATAAATTTGAATAATGATCATATTAGAATTGTTTTATTGAAAATTTTATTGAAAAATAAATGCCTTAACTTTTAATTAAAAATATTGAGGTTGCATCTCCTTAAAAGTTGAACAGCTCTAGACCCTTTAGCCCTTACTTAGCCTTAAATTAGAGCCACAGTATTTAAGTTTATTGACGTGCATTTTCAGATAACTTTTCGATAATCTATTGCGAATAATCCTAAATATCATTCTGCTAATGTTCTCTAAATGGTTTTAGAAGTCAGCTTTCTTGAATGTACACTTTCAGCTTGCTACTGGGAAATTAGAAATTAAGTACACTTATCAGTTCTGTTACAGCATTTAGTAAAGATAGTTAGACAGTTGCAGACTCGATACAAGACATTGAAAATTGAATCGAAAACTTTACCACACCGCTAATTCTAATAAACTACTTATACAGTTTAAAATTGGAGCGTATAAAAGCAGCCTAACACTGAACGAAAATTGCTGGGGGACTGCTTTAGCTGAAAAGTTCTCAACATTCAGTTGTTTCATCTTATCCACAGTCGACAAACTGCAATAAGCGTTTTTTGCAAATTAGAAATTAACTAGAGAAAGGTGAATAACCTGTGGAGGCACTGCAGTTTATTTCTTCAAATAAAAAAACTTTTCAGTCTTATTTGTATAATTTTATTTAATGTGAATTTTAATTAAATCGTAATGGAGAAACTTTGTCTGGTTGAACGAATACAATTGTATGATTACTAGGGTGGGTCAAAAAATCAAATATTTTTTTACTAGTGCCACTGAAAAATCGGTTGCTGGACATCTTTAAAAAATTTCCACCAAATATGAGATTTTCACTCTCTGTCAATAGAGAAATGCTTAAAATTATTTTTTAACTGTTGTCTGTATTGTAAATGGAAATTGTGCATCATTTATCGCTTAGATTCAATTACTTATCAATTTGGGAAAAAATAACGTCTTTAAAACATATATGTATATATATATTAGGGTGTCCCTTATTTTTCAAGGTTTTAAATTTCTAACGCATAGGTCTTAGTTTTGTTCATTTGCCTCTAAAACACTCTGAAATAAATTTTTA
>WUAW01002116.1:154558-164638 GCA_017165845.1 Thaumetopoea pityocampa | reverse complement strand
CCAGTTGCAGGTACATCCAGTGTTTACCACCCGCGCGCGACAATAGCAAGGACAATGGACCGCGCATCACAGTATATTGACCAAAATAATTCTACCTAAATCCGTATAAACGTTTTGCTTCTTCGTTCTTAATGCGTACGGCCAAGGACTGGAATAGTCTGCCGGCGTCAGTGTTTCCCTCCGATCACAATGTGAACGTTTTCAAGAAAAGAGTGAACAGGTTTCTATTAGGCTAGTGCGCTCTACCACCTAAGGTTACATCGCCACTTACCATCAGGTGGGATTGTAATCAAGTGCTAGCTCATTGCAATTAAAAAAAAACTTCGACTTGTGGTATTAAACTTGTGGTATTTATAGGATACATACTACTAGATGTTATGAATATGTTAGAATGTGTTGTAACAAATTTAGCAGCTTCCAAGAATATATATTTCCTCGGCACAGTAAGTATACACAGTGGGGCTATTCGCTGTTTCATTGAAATCATGTTATCCAGCAGTCAACGCGTCTTCTGTGCCGCTGCCATCGCCGGCCATGCTGCCGCAACCGAACACAGCGCTGTTCTGCACCATGCTCACACTTTCAACATTCATCATCGCGTACTACCTGCGTATCTTCCGCAACGGCAAGTTCCTCGGCCGCAGCGTGAGTTTCATTCACCAATATTAGCCCGTAGAAGTCCACTATTGGACCTTGGTCTCCTCCTTATAAAAGAGGGATTTGCCATAATCTCCACGCTTGGCAAAATGCTGCCGCCCATTATCCTTGTGTATCTCCTGAGTTTATTTCTTCCTAATACCATCAACACCGGCCTACTGAAATCAGTATCTTTCATAATTGACGACTGATTGGTACAGTAGACAGTGACCCTGCCTCCTGTACCAATGAGTCCCGGGTTCGAATCCTGGTAGGGGCAAACTTGGTGTGAAGAGCACAAATGTTTGTATCCGAGTCATGGATGACATTATCCATAGACTAGCTTTTGCCCACGGCTCAGCCCGCGTGAATATCTTTTTTCCGCTAAGCGGGAAATCCTGATACAATCAGAGATTTATCAGAGATCAAGCTGTATCTTCAATTCTACTGGACTGATTTTGATGATACGTGCCCTCTTATTTAAGTTGGAATAGTACCTTTAAGACTGTAATAATTTAACCGAAATCTACCCGCTGGTTTTTGCGTGAAGCCCGAACAAACAAACAAACAAACATCGACGGATTCGCTTTCTACGAAACGAAACCTACGAAACCGTACGAGACCCTTAATTAGTCGATCTGAGTAGTTATCTTTGATTTTTGAAAATTTGACATTTAAAAATTTTATAACAGTAATAATAGATAATAGATAGAAGAAATGCAATGTGTATCTAGTATATTATACTAAAACTATAACTGGGCCAAATCTACACATAGAATATGTTTTATAAAATTTTAATAAGGATAATACTTATACAATTGATATGAATGAAACTGCCACTCGTGTTTGATGCACGTTTAATACTGGGCGCCGGCCGGCGGCGAGCCGTCAATGCAACAGTCTATACATATGTATACATACAAACTTATCGCTATAACGTTCGCGCTTAGGGCGCATACTCATCATTCCTCCACACTTATTTAAAAATATTTCCTATAATCTATTTCTTTCCGAACACGTTTCTCTCGCGCAAGTGGGGGCACAGGTACGGCAGGCACAGTGTCACCTGTGCCATCACTCTGCGGTCGTTGGTCGACGTCTCGCGGCGTAGACACGGAACAGGTCCCGCTAGGTACCGCCGCCGGACCACTACCATCGTCCCCTTGCACACATCTTCCCGCGACGCAGTCACCCCATTCTTCCCCATCATCAGATACTTCAGATTGCAATGGTTCCTCGGGTACATTTGTAGGGGCTAATCGCAAGGAGCCCCTCGGTGTGGGCGCACTATCTGAAGCACTGGCTGTGGGCGCTGGCGGATATTGCTTGGGCGTGTTGGAGCTACCACCCATGTTCGTAGGACCACTGTGCCTTCCGGTATACCTAATTATCTGATCGACATGTCTAATACAATCAACATTCAAGCTGTCTAAAACAATCTTATACATTTTATTTCCTATCTTTTCTTTAATGTGGCCTAATTTCCAAGTTTCTATCTGTATCTGTACTGTACCATCGCGTCCAAACGACGTCACCTATTTCGAAATGTCTTTTTGTTGGTGTTGTGTCCGACGCGTGCTTCGTTTCGGTCGGTAATATAAGGTCTAGGCGCGACCGCAAACGCCTACCGAACATTAACTCGGCCGGTGACCGGCCGGTGGTGCAGTGCACGGTATTTCTATAATTAAATAAATATCCCAATAATAACTCATCTACTTTACTCGGCTGTACATTATCTTTTATAATGCATTTTAACATTTTCTTACATGTCCTTACTGAATTTTCCGCTTGACCATTACTAGGCGGATGGTATATAGGTGAAGTTATATATTTAATACCATTACACATACAAAATTTTCTAAACTCATTTGAATTGATCTTAACATCATTATCAGACACCAGTGTATCCGGAATACCGAAGGTAGAAAAAAGGTATTTTAATTTTGATATAAGGGCACCGGTCGTAGTTCCGTGCGGCATGTGCAGACACTCCAGCCACTTGCTGAATGAGTCGACCACCACCAGGTACACCCTTTGCCCCACGGTCATGTAGTCGAGGTGCACGCGGCGCCACGGCGCGGCGGCCGCGGGCCACGGCGCGGGCGGTTGCGCGGCGGCGCGGCGCGTACGCCGGCGTACGTCGCGCACGACCCTATCCAGCGCTCGATGTCGCATCGATTCCCCGCCACCACATTCTACTTCGCGCGTTGCTTTTAGTTTTAATTATACCTAAGTGAGAGTCGTGGAGCTCGCGTAGCATCATATCTCTCAGATTTAACCGTATAACTACCCTATGTCCTCTAAATAAACATCCCCGTTCAAATTGTAAGTCCGATAATTACTTCCTTATCAACACAGAGACCATTTTATTAACATTTTTGTTTGTCTCTCTGTTCCTTTGAAATAAGACCGCGTAAACCGGACAGAGTTTTCGCTCATTTTATAATTTCATTTTATTTCTTATGGGCTGGAATAAGATTTACACTATGTTTTATTAAAATCTATTTAAATAAAGAGAAGTTATAATATAGCATTTTTTTTTAAATTAAATTTATGAACCCGTGAATCTTGGGGTAGGTTACCGACATCGTAAACATTCTGGATCGGCGGAGTCGCGGACAATAACTTGTATTGAATAAGAAGTCTTCTCGTTATTTGTCACATTCACTAATCTGAGCTCAATTTAATAATATTTGCTACCTTGCAATTGACATTATCTGTATTCCATTTAAAATTGAATAGTTTGTCTATGAACTAATTACAATAATTGTTTAATGAATTGCTTCATCAACGATATTTATATAATTTTACATTCTCAGATATTTGTTGTGTCAGTAATAATATTAATTTGTGGAATATGGTCTTATATTGACATACTTTCATCAATACATAATCTATAAAATTGCTAAATGTAAAATTTTGTACATCAAAAATAATAAAAACAAAACTGCTCAGATCGACTAATTAAGGGCTTTTGATACAAAATCGGTCGATGTTTGTTTGTTTCTTCGAGCTTCACATAAAAGCCAGTGAGCAGATTTCAGTCAAACTATTACATTCTTAAGGTCAAAGATATTATACCGACTTAAATACTGCAGCATGTTTCATCAAGATCAGTCCAGTGAAATTGAAGATACAGCTCGATTCCTATTTTAGTAGCCACTGTTAAGATATGAGAGCTTAAGTTAAAGTGGTCTAAAGCTTTTTATATAAATCTATGATTGTTTCGGGATTTCCCATGTAGCGTTAAAGCGACATTCACACGGGCTGAGCCGAGGGCAAAAGTTAGTATACTATATAATCTGTACTTTTTATAATCTTACTATTGGGAAGTCAAACAATGTTATAGATATTATTTCTATTCTCTGTGGTGGCTGGGGGCCGATCTAAGCCCCAGCTATCTCTGAATATGTCGTCTGTGTATAGTTGTCATTGTATTGGTTAATTATAAAATGATTAATAAAACAAAGGTTATTAATTCAGCAACAATCGAGAGTACTAACACCACAGTAACTATAATAATATTGGCAGAAATGCGTTATTTTCCTATACTTCATAGCCAGCCCTTTGAAGTTCACTGCTAGATATTGGTCTCCTCCTCAAAAAGGAGGGGTTTGCCTTAATTCCACGCTTAGCAGGCGTCTTGGAGTTCGCAGAAGATTTTGATTAGAATAACAGGATAACGCTGCTGCCCGATACACAGGTGGCATCCTGTAGCTGCTTCTCGCAGCATCCACAGGCAGAGATGGAGTGACGCTATTATTGTATCAGCGCCACACATCTCATGCTTCCTTACATACAATTGCTGCACACAACTTTAGTTGCATATCACCTTCAGGAAAGTGCCTACCTAATTTGTAGTGCAAGCATGTTTAAAAGAATTGACGTTGCAGGCTCGCCGAGCGCTGGGTGACTTTGGTGTTCCTATCGCGATCGTTCTAATGGTGGGTGTCTCGTGTGCCGTGCCTGTATGGACGGAGACGTTACGTGTGCCGGCTGGACTAAACCCCACTACATCACGAAACTGGCTGGTGCCCCTCAACCCAGGCCTTGAGACCATCCCCATCTGGGCCACATTCGCCATGGCGCTGCCCGCTCTCATGGTCTACATCATCGTCTTCATGGAGACGCATATCGCCGAGTAAGACATTTAATCAGACGGCCTTTATTAAATATTTATCAACAGGCAGTATTCGACAATTTATTTTACATAAAACATGGACTCTTTTCAGTGCTCGTTAAAATGTTTATTTAATACTTAGAAGAAAAAAAATTATAAACCCATACAAAAAAGACTACGCCTTATGTTTTAAGCTTCTTTTTTTAATGTGTTGATTTTATTTTTTTGTGTTTATTTGTTGCGATTGACTTATTTTGGTGGAGCGTTTTTATTATTTATAACGATGCTGTGCGATGTACTGCCGAGCGAATATTAATAAAATCAGTAGTGTTCATAATAGCAAATTAAAAAAATTAAAAAATGACCCTCAATAAAAGAATTTTTATTTATATTTACCAAATAAACTAAAAGAAACTAAACTTTCATTACTATTTTATCACGTTCTTAGGTTATATTTAAAAAAAAAAGTCTTTCAATATACCCTCAAAAATGCAACAAAAAAACTTTCCAATCGAAATTCTTGAAGCGATTTATTGTTGAAGATATGATAGATATTGAATCATGTGAAGTATTAAAATTATTATATTTTGTTCATTTATCAAATTTTAATACTTTTAATGCCCACAAAAATTAATCCATATGAAGAGACGCGACATAATTTTAAATCAAATATATTGTATAACTTTCGACCCTATTGTATAGGGACTAAAGTTGTATAGTTTATGTATTCTGCAAGCGTAGCGTAGAAATCGTGCATACATTACGGCTTAATAAAAAAATATAGTAACAAAATATTTATCTGAATAGAGGGTATTTTACTTTTATTACGACTAATTTGCTATTATGAATAAAAGTATTATAGTTAGTTTTTAATGAATCGTTGATAATAACAGGTTGATCATCGACAAGCCGGAGCGCAAGCTGAAGAAGGGCAGCGGTTTCCACATGGACATCGTCATCATGTCCACAGTGAATGCGATATGCGGCTTCTTCGGTGCGCCGTGGCAGTGCGTCGCCACGGTGCGTTCAGTCAGCCACGTGTCGGCCCTCACCATCATGTCCACCACACACGCGCCCGGCGACAAGCCTCATATTGTGGAAGTCAAAGGTACACACACCACGTTAAATAAAGCTATGCGAATTTATAAATTTACCCTTCAAGCATATGCAAACACGACAAACTGTCTGTCGTTTCCTTGGGGTTTGAACATAGCGCTTAGTTTCGCACGAGTCTCGTAGTAGCTCAAAGAGAATGCGTTCCTGACAGTTCCTTTTAATATAGCAAATGACACTTAGAAATATCAAACAATGGTGCTGATTCTGTTGTAACAGAACTTTTAATAAATTTAGTTATAAGATATTTCTAATGCCAAACGCCAAAACGAGATAGCAAATATTTATAGCGATTACCGACCGACCTACATTTCTGTTAAACGGTTCATAAAAAATGTTTTTGGGTATCTTTAGTCCGTATTATAATTTCGTTTACACACGTCAAAATTAAATATTTAATTTTGACGTGTGTAAACGAAACTGGCAGCACCGAAATTGTAGCTATCTCGTTTTGGCGTTTGACATTAGAAAAAGATGGGGAGGGACTAAATTTATGATAGTTCTGTTACAACAGAATCAGCTTCAATAAAAATATATGTGTATTGGAATTGTCATTAATATGGGACGTCAATTGATAACGAAACCTGTGTGAAGGTCCACTAATCCGTCATGTATATAGCTTATACACATATGTGTTAAAGCATCTGTATTATGGCAGTAGCACATATGTACTACTGCCATAATAATAATTGAAAATTATATTTTATTATGCCAACTTATACGTTAGGTACGCTTTAAGTTGATATAGCCAGTTCGTTTTTAGTCAAATATTGAATAAATAAAAAACAGTATTATATGACGGTATAACTTTTGCCCGCGGCTCCACGCGCGTGATTGTCGCTTTTCCGCTCCATTTGAAATCCTGACACCATAATAGAGTTTTATATGAAAAGCTTTAGAACCACTTTTACTTGAGCTCTTGTACCTTATTAATGGTGGCTACAAAAAACAGGGATCATGTTGTACTTTCAATACAAGACTGTAACAGTTTGACCAAAATCCACCCGCTGGTTTTTGCGTGGAGTTCGAACAGACAAACAAACATCGACGGATTTGGTTTCAGAAGCCCTTAATTAGTAGTTTTTTTTATATCTTTAATTTATAAAATTTAATAATTGTATAATAGTATAGATCATTGATACCAAAAGTGGTATATATTGACCCCAGGGGTCAACGATGACCTGCAAGGGGTCCACGACAACTGTCAAAAACACATTTGAAGTTAATAAATTTACAACCATATTATATTAACTACGCTTTGGAGGTCTACCCAAAAGTGAAAAACATTACAAGACAAAAAAGTTTGAGGAGCTCTGGTATAGATAGATGTCAGTGACGCATTCTCTCGACGGTGTATAATTAGCGCGAGCCGGATGACCCAGGTTCAAATGCGCATGAACACTTTTGAATTTTTCTATTGGACAAATATCCATACGTGCATATTGTACTATGGAATATCGCGACGCGTGCCCACGTCTGTTGCAGAACAACGGCTGACGGGCCTATTGGTTGCGGTGCTTGTGGGCATCTCGGTGCTGGCGTCCACTTGGCTGCGACTGGTGCCGATGGCCGTACTCTTCGGCGTGTTCCTGTATATGGGCATTTCGGCGCTCGGTAACATCCAGTTCTGGGACCGGTGCATCCTGCTGTTCAAACCGGTCAAACATCACCCGCAATTGCCCTACGTCAGAAGAGTTCGTATCGCTTACATCATTTTCTATCTAACCTAACCCTTTGGATGTTTTTATTTGCTTAACTTATATTACAAGATAGGGCATTTCACGCAGATGCTATTGATATGTGATTTACAATAAATAATTATAAAGTAACGGGATGCTATTCAGCTTTTTGACGACGTTGTGGACAATAATCCGGGCCCTCGAAACGCCTCGACACAAAGCACTTTCGCTTCGCGTGAAGCGATCGTTCGAAATGTTTTCGTTGTATTACACCGGCAAAATAATAGCGTCACTCAATCTCTTTCGGTGGCTGTTGTGAGAAACACTGTGCGTCGGGATAATGGAGGGGGGCGTTATCATACCATTTAACTAGGAGGCAAGAATTATTTAGAAATAGTTACGTGTATACGGCTCCATTGATTTATAAAGCGTTGCCTCGACGGATCGTTACTTTTACCATCTAATAAATTTTATATGATAAATAGCAAAAATGGTTGAAATTTGAGAGTTTTTACAAAGTTAAGAATTTTCTAAAAAAGGTATTCTTGTAATTCATATCATATTAGGAATGCATTATAGATACTGACAGTATTGTGAAATGTATTGTTGATTATCGTAAAAAAATGGAATCTTAAGTCACGAGGACATTTTTATGATGATTTTGAAATATTTGCACGACGAAATTACCATATATAGTGAATTTGAAATTAATGTAAGAAGCTATGTATAATCTATATATTAGCACATAAAAAATATATTCATTCATTCATTTCCTTCATTCATTCATTCATTCATCCAATATCTAATGTGATTTCCAAGATGCCTGCCATACGTGGAGATCACGCCATTTCCCTTCTTATTGTGAACGAAGGCCATATCCGATAGTAGACTTAGGTTGATTATGATAAATTGAACTATGGTGTAGAATAAATAGCTGTCAATACAATTGGTATATGGCTCCCCGAAATGGTAGTGCATTTTATGGATTTTTTTAGCTTAAACTCTATTGTATATAATGTTAAGTTATAGAAGAGTACTCTGCTCTGGCGTCGGCATAATTACAGAGTCACTTCATATATTCCCGTTATAGCGAGATGATTATGACCCATGATGACGTTGATGATTACGTCATCAGCTATAGGGTCGAAATGTGGCAGGAGTGGCAGTATCGGACTTCCATATTATATCGTCACTTTAGAACTGCGCCATCTGTTGTGGATGTATGGTAGGTAGTGAAGTAGATCGCCACACCGTGAGAACCAGCTATGGCCTTAGTTCCCATGGTGGTCCAGATGGACCCCCAGGGGTCCACGGGAGACTCGACGCGGGTCTACGTTTGCGTACGCAAATTTCCATAGTTAGATCTAATCTTCACATTTTTTGTCGAGTTTTGGGAATATGGTAGAAATGTGGCTGCAGGGGGTCCACCGGAACCAGCTAAATTTTAAAAGTGGTCTATAAGAAAAAAAAAGTCTGGGAACCTCTGGGCTATGGGATGTACCAGGATAATGGACAGCAGCATTATACTGCTATTCAATTAAAGTCTAGAACGATCTCTAAGACGGCTGCCAAGCTTGGGGATTAAGGCTAATCCCACCTTTTTAATCAGGAGGCCCATGTGTAGCGGTGGTATTTCAAGGGGTGAAATGGTGATGACAATGACTGACTGTGTTTCAGGTGCCAACACTGAAGATGCATTTGTACACGCTGATTCAAGTGGTCGGCCTGATCGTGCTGTACACTGTGAAGTGGTCGCGGTTCTCGCTCGCCATGCCCTTCTTCTTGGTGTTAATGGTCCCGTTGCGAATGTCCCTGACCTACGTCTTCACGCCGCTGCAGCTTAGGGCGGTAAGTTGTGATTTTTATTAAGGTTTCCCTTTGAAAGGCAAAGGGATTATAGTCTATACAGTCTTATATGTTCTAGTTACACGATTTTCGTAATTTAATAAGATGACGGAACGTCATTTTATTGGTTCTTGAAAGTTTTATAGCACCGTATGTTTTATTAACCTAATTCACTGTTTTGCATTTGACTTTTCTGCATTTATCCCTTTTAATTGAGTATGAAACGTAACAATGACCCTTTTCCTACGTCTAGTAATTCGTTTAATAATAAGTACATTAGTAATTTCTGTGGCTTTTTAAGCAGGAATTAGGATTTAACTTATTGTAACTATGTGGCATCTGGCACCGACATGGTAATAGCGTCCATCCATCTCTTCTGCTCATGCTATGAGAGCCTGCTAAGAGATATAACAGGATAATGGGCACCAGGGTTATCCTGTTACTCAATTACATTTTGTTTTTCAAGACGCATATCAGGCGTACACAACACATAAGATATACATCCAGCATTTGACCTTCAGGGATTGTTGATGATGACGCATTATGTAGATATATAAATGACTTTGGTGTCTACAATGTAGACCGTAAATGAATTACAAATAATAACTCAGTGGTACGGGATCGGGATTCGAACCCACGACCCTTCGTTCGTAAGCCGTGTCTAAAACCACTACACCACCAATGTAC
>WUAW01002116.1:134026-145421 GCA_017165845.1 Thaumetopoea pityocampa | reverse complement strand
AGTGGAAAGAAGTGGTCTCTGCCTACCCCAATTCTTCGGTAGTATAGTGGTCAGTATGCCCGCCTGTAACGTGGGAGACCGGGGTTTTATTCCCCGCCGGAGAGTCAGGGAAAAGGGCGTGAGTGTATGTATGTATGTATTAATAGTTTAATAATAATATGACGGATATGCGTGAACACCGTACGCGCACTATTCGTCACGTTTTTTTTTAATTTTAAGAAATATATTAATAGTACAAAGTAAAAGAAGTCAGTCAATTTCGTTCTGATAAATATTTACCTAACGTTTTTCATTATATTTTATTCATAGAATTATTAATGAATCAATGCAAATTATAATTGAATTAGAATAAATGAAATTAAATACGCGTGAATTAAATATCTAAACTTGAATCGTACGGATGTAGGTAATATAAGTACCGGACACTTTATGGAACTCACTAAGAAGTATCTGATACTTATGAAACATTCCTATCATCTCTTACGATGTATTTACTAAACGGAAAAATAAAGTCCACACTTCATTATCGTACGTAAAGGATTTTAAGCTCGGTTTCAATACTCGACCAATACTCTGTGCGTAGTTTTGCTCCTGACACCTGACATTAACTGATCAGCTTATAGTTTTCGGTGCTCTCCTCGCCGAAAAACGGTACGCATTGATACAGCCGAAAATACAACGGATGCGTTTGCAATTTTTTAATCTATATTATCTTCGAAGTGTGCAGAGTTGATGCGCTCGACTGATAGTCCTCGTACACAGTGCTTAACATCGTACGCATGCATACTGTCACTGTAACTGCACGTTTTTATGAATTTCCATAACAATCGGTCATGCGACCGATATAAGTGCAGCGGTCAGTCGAGCTCTGAAACCAGCCTAATATTTATTTATCCGCAGTGGACAGACCGCACCGTCGTCGGTCGTACCGTCGCTTCTTTAATTCTAAAAGGATGGTTGTTATTTTTGAATAATTACTGAATACATTCTTTCGTTATCGACGGCACAATCTTCAAGTCCAATAAATTAAATTCATGCGTTCGTTTCGTTATCTGTGGACACAACACTAGCCAAATAAATTCATCCTTTCCTTCATTCCGTCCAATACGTAAGATTTAATAGCGTATGGTAGCGATGTGCGTATATAAATGATTTCAACAATGGATTTATTAGTAAATGCTAATTTTAAAATTCGAATGTATAATTATTAGTCATTCTGAATTCGAATTATGTTTATTCGAATAATTATACTTAATTTATAATGGATAGATAGTTATCGAACAGGTACCACGTTCATTGTTTACCGTCCGCCGAGTCGCTTGCCTTCAAATCGAATGATTTTGTATGCTTATTCCTTAGAATAATGACAAGCATATGCATAGTCTTTATTCTGAAGCTTATTCGAATGAGCTGCTCTTCAAATAAATTCATTCATCTTATTTATATTAGTACATCATTAGCGTATGCTCCTATAGACGACACCAGGACCTAACACCTAGCAAAGGTACTTCTTAGCCTGTAACATTCGTCAGATAGTATCAGGATGGATAAACCTTCTCGAGAACAGTTTATTTTCACCGACTTACGAGAACTATCTTCTAATTAAAAATAGGAATATGATTGTTCTAGTATTATTTACTGTAAGATACTATAAGATATTACTTCACTGTCACTTATGTATTCAAAAGTTGTTATATTTTACTTTAATTTTTAAATTGTTGGCTAAATAAATGAGATAAAATAAATTATTTGAAATGGTTATTTTACTAATCGAACTTCATATTTACTATGAACTCGGAAACTATTCTTCACCCGAATATTATCCCGATAAAAGTCGGTTGTTTCGTGAACGTATGCTCGGTCGGGCTACCTCTGCGACCGGGCACAAGGAAGGACTAGACAGGAACGTATGGTTTTTAGTGGGAGGAAGCCACCACAGAACTGCTGTGTCGTGCCCTCCACACAGCGGTATGCGTTCGTGCATTTTTCAGAGGCCTGCTGTTGTTAACAGTTGTGGTTGTGGGAAGGTTTGAAAAGACCTATTGCCGCCTAATATCATCCCTGAAGCCCTTACAATTCCTGCGATGACTAGCGTTTTTCACACACCAGTCGCGACCAAATAAATCTGCCTTTATATATTATTTATTTATTTATTCTTATTATACATTTATAAATAGAGAAAAAAGGCGATCTTAAGTCAAAAATTGAGTTTTCTTCGAGCAAACCTTAGAGTGCAAAAGTATTTGAGACTAGAATGAGAATAGGATTTAGTGTAGTAGGTACAAAAGTATACACAAACATACTTATACAAATACCAAAACGTACTAAAATACGTACATACATATATTATTTTGAGAGAAATTGCTCCTTAACTCTTTCCTTGAAAACACTCAGAGAAGGGCTATCCTGAATAGAATAAGGAAGTGAATTCCATAGGCGTACCGCACGCACAGTGAAAGACTCACTGTAACGATTGGATTTATGTTGTGGGATACGCAAGAGAAGAGAAGAGCTTGTGCCGCAGGGTTCTCCCCTGGGGATAAGATACTCAAAACGCTCCTGGAGATAGGCTGGTGAATTCGAGTTGTGAAGTATAGAATAAAGAAAAGACAGAACAATATGTACATAGAATATTATGTACATAGTATGAATAAATAGATACCATAATGTTGCGCGTATACATTCATTTAGAGCCTTAGTTCCCAAAGTGGTCCAAGTGGACCCCCAGGGGTTTACGAGAGACTCGACGGGGGCCTACGTTGGCGTACGCAAATTTCCATAGTTAGAGATCTAATCTTCACATTTTTTGTCGAGTTTTGGTAATATGGTAGAAATGTAGCCGCAGGGGGTCCACCGGAACCAGCTAAATTTTGAAAGTGGTCTATGAGAAAAATAATTTGGGAACCTGTGATTTAGAGAATGGAAGTTTATAGTGATTTAAATCATAGTTCTAAAATGACCCGCATTTGATAAAATAGTGCCATCTGTGAAAATTCCTACTAACTACGTCGCTACTTTGAACATATTTGAAACTTCTGTTCTTTATAAGATGGAGTGAAAACTTAATTTTTATATTAATTAGGACTATATAGGTACCTACATTAAATATTCCTAATGATCACTGTCCTTTTTTATAATATTTTTATCCAATTAAAATTTAATAAAATGAAAATTTATTACGTAATTTCCCGTCTAGTAATTTCGCATATGAAGTACTGAGGTTTCTCCATTAATTAAGATTTCACGATTTTTGCAAATTTGTGAAAATTGATAATTAACAGAGTGAGACGGGCGCACTGTATATAACTGTAGTCTCATTAATACTTACTAAAAGAAATATCAATTCCCCTTGATCCCCCCCCCCCCCTGGCTACAGCCTTGCCGCTGGATGAGGGCAGCGCAAGACCGATCTTTCTGGAAATCCTTGAGGGATGCCTATGTTCAGCTGTGGACGTCCTTGGGCTGAGATGATGATGATAATGATGAAATAGATTCGGTATATATTTATCTTATCAAAAGGCTTGAACATTAATTGTCCTTAAAATTCAAATTTAATTTACTTTATAATTTAAACGTATAAACATATAGGATTGAATTAATTAAATCTTTAAGCGACGTAGCAACGGGATCATTTATTTTTATTATTTGAAGATAGGTATAACTTAAAATAATTAAAATTAAAAACTTTGTATTTTATCTACTTTTATTTTATCTCTTTCGCACTAATTTAAATTGAAAGATTTGACGTTTATTTGACAAAGACGGCGATATTACTACACACGATGTTGCCTACTACATAAAAATTTCCCCAAATTAAAAAAAAATATTACAAGTACTTAATATGTTTTAGTTACATGATTACATAATATGTTTTATTCTAAAAGTTGGTGTTGCCTGTAATTTCAGCTAAAAATATTATTGGTACATCTCAGCAAAAATATCTATAACTGCATCTAATATTAATAAATTCTGTTAAGATATTAGTTTTTCAGGAATTATTTCCACTTGGCCTCGTAACTTATGGAGTTATATACTGTGAAATGTTCCTTCATGATAGGATTCGTCTGATTTTTTTAATCTCGTATGATCTGTAACTGAAAATTTTGTTAAAACCAACTAGAAAATTAAGGAAAATATTCGAGTTTCTTTATCTCAAATTAAAAATAAACATGTTCAAAGACATAATAGGAGCAAAATGAACATAATTTTGTACATATGTGTAAATATTACTTATTCGCTGATTTGTATGTAGAAATTTATACCGCTATTTCATATTATTATGATAAGTTTTAGCATGTTATAATACCATTTTATCATAATAATCATTTTATCATAACATAATATTTCCATTAAAAGTGCGCACAGTTTTTTTTTTAATTATTATGCTGTAAGAATTGTAGACGATTCTGTGATTATATTACAAATTTTATGACTTTATTTATGTTATAGATATGATGTAACAATAAAATTAAATATTCACTTATAGGAAATGTAACGTTCGAAAATATATCTGTATAAATGTTAATTTCCTCAGTGGATAGAATGCAAGAGTGTTACATAAACATTTGTTCCTAACCATCAATTTTAATCGCTTCCTATATGACAATATACCTGTGGAATAGACTCAGCATATTCAAATCAGTTATCCACTTAGTTCTGTCAAATAATAATTCCAGATTTGCATCTACATTTTATATATAATAATGGCATAGAATAACGTAATTCTTTTAAATAAAAGTAATATTTTATAAATTATTGTACTGCAACACTAGAAATTAAATTTGTAATAATACATGCTTAATATATTAGAAAAGTAAATATTTGTTTTATGTTTTTTTTAATGGAATAATTATTTAACCCTTCCTGTGAATAGACCTAAAAAAAGTTTTACAAATATTTCCCTTATTTTGAGTAAAATTAAGGTGGGAAATTACACAGCCTTCTGGTAGCCCTAATCACATATAATGGCGGTGGTCGTGTTATTTTCTGAGTCGTTAATCCCGGTTATGTTTCTTCAGGGAATTGTTAATTAAACAGCATGTGCATTGCATAGACTGATATCACAGGTTTAATAAAATAACTATTTACAAGCGGGTTAAAATCGTTATTGTAACTTAGAGTATGGAGGTAGAGTTGATCGCGTTGTCGGTGTTATTGGATTAGTCGGTACAGCGGCTCAGTGGTCGCAGTGATCTGGTAGGCGCGAGTGGTGCAATGGGAGCACAGCAGGCGAAGGAACGTGGCACGGCCAGCGGCGCGTCCATGCGCTCGGCACGCAACAAGCCGCGAGTGCCCAAGGACCCCCGCACACTCGGGTCCAACATTTTCACTGAACATAGCGGTGAGTCCGATCTTAATTAATTTTATGAAAGTTATTCCTATACAGTCACGAGTTCTTAATATTCACAGACAAATAGAGACTTAGGCTCTGCCAGTTACATTCATGAAAAAAATAAATTTTATTAAAGAAAAAAAAATAAAAAAGCGATGCTCTTTTGTGTGTATTGTGATTATGCGATTTTGCTCAACCATCTTAAAATTGGGTAAACTACATTTTAGCTAAGTAAAAACCTAATTATTATCACAACAGCAGAATTTAAATCATCATCATGTCAGCTGAGAGACATCCATGAGAGCTTTCTTCTAATTATTGCCACATGAAATTTGGATAATGGTTTGAAATAGAAACTATAAGGAATCACATATCATATTTAGTTGGAAATGATTCCAGAGGTCTTGCATCATCATCTCCAATCCATATTCATCTCTACTACAGGGGCACGGACCTCCCCTAACCAGGAGGGGTAGTCTGTAGTAGTCTTGCATCATGATGATGGTAATACTTTCATGAATGAAGAGATCTCATGAAACCCCAAAGACATTTAAGTCAGAAATACCCAAGGGATCAGATAACACATCCATAGAATCACTTAAGCTTGTAGACGAAGATCATGCCTAATAGTGCATGTGTATACTACATTTACACTCAAACCATGTATCTGATCATTAGTTAAGATTCTTTTTATCACTCCCTAAAAAGAACACTCCAAAAGTATGATGATTATACTAAAACTATCTCTCTCACTCCTCTCTCATTTTCTCTGTAATTCGTGAACATAATTATGTTCACGAATTACAGACATACATATAATTATATGAACCAAATATAATGAGCATCTCAATAACAGTTTAGATTTTCTACTGTGATATTTTAGGATTAAAATATGTTTTGATCTAAAGATGTATATCAAATATTAGGATAAATTAAAATCTCTAATGAAACACATGAGCTCTAGTAAGAAGTGACAGAGGTAATTTGATTGAAAATATATTATTTTACACATACCTACACACACATACACCTTGATCTCTTCCCTGTATCTTGGGCACTAGACAATGATCAGACAGCAGTTGCTCATATAAATCTGCTTAACAACCACATCACCTGCCATAACAGCCAACTGTACACAGAAATATTATTAACTTTCAGGATAATGGTAAGAAGGATGGTATTCTTGGGAATTCCTGGTTAAGAAGTAATGGGAGGCTGCATGAAAAATAATACACTGACAAAGATGTTAGTGATATATATACAATACATCTTAACCTTACATTATCCAGAAACTTAATATTATTTCTATCTAAAGTCTGGGATGGCTGTTATGGTAGGTGATGTGGCTATTGGGTGAATTGATATGATTAACTGCTATCTGTGACCCCTATATGTATTCATTATAAGGGCTACAAGGACATGACATCCCCATGATGGCTAGTGCAATTTGTACACCAAGTAGGCTAAGGTCTAGGGTCTTTTCGTATTTCAAAAACAGACTTAGCTCCAACCTTCTTACCATTGTGAGAGTAATCATTATATTAGAAAAATGGAGTTATTTGGATCATAAATTTTATTTTGTAATTATGGAGTTCAAAAAAGTCTGTCTTATATTCATATATGATTATGAGTAAGACTACATGTGTTTAAATATTGTGCCTTTCAAAAACTTTAAACACTTCACCCATTCTGTAACAATACATGTCTTCTATTTCACATATACATACTTATGTTCACACTTATATACTTGGGCAGGCTACATAGCGTGAAGATCGGATGGCCGATGGGGCAAAAAAGCCCTTGAATGGAGACCACGTACTAGTAAGCACAGTGTGGGATGGCCACCTATGAGATGGACCGACAACCTGGTGCGGATCGCTGGGTCTCGTTGGATGTAGGTGGCTATAGACCGGTTGTGCTGGAATTCGATTGGAGAGGCCTATGTTCAGCAGTGGACAGCTATGGGCTGAAATGATGATGATGATACTTAAGTTCATACATTAACATGGGGTTATGATGATGATTTATATCTATATAGATAAATAGATAGAGAATATTCTTTATTGCATACCAGTATAAAAAAATTACAAACATAAAAACAATAAATATAAAGTGTACATTAGGCCATCTATAGGTGGTTAAATATAATCTCCTAGCCAAGCTTTGGGTGGATCCAATATAATTAAATACAAATACATCACCAGTCATTACCATTGAAAACAAAAACAAAATAATTAAAATAAATAATATTAAACACATCACAAAAAAGTATTATTTATACAACTTTTCATAAAACAAGTATCATTTTTTTACTAATTCAACAATTCACATTTTTATATTTGCTACCTACCATACATATATTCTGAGATTGGCATCACTGATATATGAGCTTATCATGTTGGACAAAACAATTTGTTCTTACTTTGCACTATTTTTATTTGCTAAATGAATTTGCTGTGTGTCTTGGGTAGGACTTTAGTTATTTAAGAGTTTAGTTATCAATTTAATGCATAATTTAGCCTTAGTAAAGTACTCATTGGTGCAGACTCTGTCATAACAGAACTCAAATTTGGTCTTTCCCTATCTAGGTGAAAATGCAGTAGTATTATCTTGTAAAATATACTATACAACTAATATCCACAACAATATCCAAGCTGTCTGTCAAGCATGAATATTATACAAACTTCTTTTGTTATTCAGAAGGTCTATGTTCAGTTGTGGACTTAAACCACTCATGAGTATTTATCACAAATAGGGTCCATTCAATTCTAACTAAGAGTAGTGATTTACAAAGCTATTTTACAGATCTTGCAAAGCTTATATCAACTTCAGAGATAACTAAAATTTGTATTGAAAACAAAATAGGCACTTCATAGATGCTATGCCAAGCATATTAAGATTGCATAAGCCTATATACCTATGCATTCTGGTATAGCTAGAATCAAATCTGACACATATATGCATTAGTTCCATCTACTCATTGGTTTACTTGGGATTTACACTTTATAGCTGAGACTGTAATGCACAACTCCTGTCATAAATAAGGGAAATAATCTCTAAAATAGAGGCAAATTCTTTAGCAGTTTAATATATTTCATCATCATCATCCCTAGTCCACCTTCGACCCTATTACAGGGGTACAGACTGAGTGTGAGTTGTAGACCCCATGCTGGCATGCAGATTTTCTCATGAAATTTCCTTTCTTCCTTAAGTACATTGTTATCTACAATGTGTATATATTTATTAGACCTTAAATTTATAAAGTTAAAAAGTATGAGAAATATGTAATATTTGTGATTTAAAATCTGCATCGAAAATATCTGCAGTCCAGTGTTTTTGGTGAAATTGAGGGCCCAACCATTTGTCTCGGGGAAGACAGCCTGGAACATAACTTTTTCATTTGTCCAAAACTTAATAGTTTTGTATAGATGGATGATTATATGACTTACAACTATATGCAATGTCACTAACAGACAAATTTATATAAAATTTTACAATACTAGCGTTGTACTTCAGTTCTTTAGTTTACTTTGCTATATTCATGGTTGTCAAATGGGTTCTCTTCCTGTGTATCATATTCTTTACAATAACTACTGCTTTGCTTATCCTCACAGTTTATCCTATTCTTTGTCAGTCTTATCTCATAAAATGAATTTTATTCTGTGATCATTACTTGTGTCTTCAGTCCCCCCGCCCCCCACTTCTGTATGCCATTTCTTGTTACCCACTGTTCTTCAATAATATTTCTTACTAACTTTTAATAATTTATACATTATTGTATTGTGAATTACTTACTCAACTATATACTATTGTACTACTTTTTATTTTACACTGATCTTGTTTCTTTTTAAAACCAGTCCTCCATATTCATCATATCGATAAACGCCATTTTCTTGATATAAGTGAAGTAAAATGAGAGTCTTTTAGCTGGTATAGATTTTTCCGTTGCTGATCCTTCCATCTGTCCTTCTTACAAATAATTTTGTGACAAATTGTTATTCCACCCTTATGTGTGTCTAATAATAGTAATATCAACCAATTTTACTTTTTATTATCTACATAGATTTGTAGACTCACCGAAAATATAGATCCATCCATAGATTCCAAAATTATAGTGGTTTATGTATTTCAATATAATCATTGCATTTGCCACACAAGACAAGTCTTTAAGTGCATCTCAGATGCCCCAATGCACTGTTTGGCAGAATTACAATACTTAGCAGATATCAGTTGAATCAAGTTGATATTTTGACTTTCTTGTCTATTGATCATAAAATAATCACAGTTTTCAAATCAATTAGTCCACTACTAAATATAGACTTCCCACATAATTGTTACCATTCACCATAATTTTGAAGACTGCCTTAGATGTCCCTTGGTAGCTAGGAAATTACTGTTCTGTTGATTTTTGCTGCACTCTTAAAGAGATGGAGTGTTCTTCTTTTTAACACACTTTTATTAGTTTTATCTGTATGTAATGGAATCTTTGAATTCGATTTTTACTCACTTTAAAATGTCAGATTAATTCGAAATTTTGCACACTTATCAAAGACCAATGGCAATACAATAATTCAATAGTTTTGTTTTATAATAAAAAAAAATGTTTTATAAATAATAATTTTGTTTTTATAGATCAAACTAAAAAATAAATTTTAGTTTCAATCTGTTATAGTTAACCTAACTAAAAAGCAAAAAACAATTCTTAATATAAAAATAAAATTATTAACTAGAAAATTAATGTCATTGTGGTAAAAGCTTCCATGCTGAATATCAATTGTTATAATTTCTTACTAGTTCTATTCCAAAATGCAGAGTTATTGTAAAAATGTAGTACAATGTATTAATAATGTTATTTTTATATTAAGAATTATTGTTTTACCTTTTAGTTCAATTAACTATAGAATTGTGCTTGTTTTAGTTTTTTTAAACAATTTATTATAAAATTAAGAGATTGTTCTGAAATACAGAGCCTACTACCAATAGTAGGCCTACTACTAATAGTAGGCCTAAGCCATGGATAGTAAAATATTTTAATATAACCATTTTTAATATGAGAACTATGTTGAGGAACATAGATACTGATTATTATTTTGGTGCCATTTGGGGGAGTGGTTGTTTATGTTGATTATTTTTATGTATAAATCACCAGTAATCTATGGCTTCCCTCATGTGATCTCTACACTTATCTAACTAGTGTCTTACTATAACCAATATTCATACTAAATTGTTTGGACATTTTGGTGTGATAAAGCACAGACATATCTGAACTTTCACATTCATAATATCACTAATCAAGCATATAAAATTCAGTAAAGTCCATAAAATTCAGATCTATAATATATTCTAGATTCATTTCAGAAACTATGTTTATTCTAGCAATATTATGCACACTAATATAATTTCATCCTGCTAGATACAATAGATAGTTTTACATTAAATAACTTGTAGGGACATGATAAATATTCCTTTCACAGTCTGATAGTCTGATATCTTTTCCAAAAAGTCAAATCAGTATATAAATATATCAGCATATAAATTTTTATACTAATACAATAAGTTTTTATAGAAATGTTCATATTTCTGAAAAAGTGATTAAAAGTCAAAAATAATCTTTAGTTAGATTAAATATTACATTTTATTCAGCAGTGATTATCCCACAACAAACAAGTGTGTAAAAACAAAATTCATTTATAAGCTGAAACTTTAAGAATATCTCGTGGACCTTACAATTTTTATAGTTATGGATTGTACTAGCTTTTGCCCGTGGCTCCGCCTGCGTGAATGTCGGTTTTTCGCTATATGGGAAATCCGGACAAACATAGATTTATATAAAAAAGCCTTATAACCACTTTTATTTGAGCTCTTGTATCTTAGCGGCGATTATTAAAACAGGACTAAAACTGTATCTTCAATCCTACCGTACCGATTTTGATATAACATGCCGCAGTATTTAAGTCGTAATAGTACCTTTAAGGCTGTAATAGTTTGACCATATACTTGCTGATTTTTGCGTGAAGTTACAAACAAAAAACAAACAAACATCGATGGATTTGGTTTCAGAAG
>WUAW01002116.1:94550-107257 GCA_017165845.1 Thaumetopoea pityocampa | reverse complement strand
ATTTCGCCTCCGCGGGCAATGAGACGTGTCGGGTGGCGAGCCACGACGCCGCCATTTTATAAGTTTCAAAAGTATTAAAGTTCCTCGTTGCATTCCCACGGCGTAATGGAGAGGAAAGGAAAAAGGAAGAGGTGGGAAAGGTGTATTGAGAAAGGAATATGGAATTTAGGTGAAGGACTATAGGATATAGAATACTACTATATCGGAAGGAGAAGGAAGAGGCAGTAGTAGCTCGGGGGGGCCGGGGTCGCTTAGCCGTATCGTATACTTAAGTTTATTTGCCGGACAGGCTAAAAGACAAAGTATCCCCTGACCTTTTCACTAATATTTTGTATTTTTTTTTTGTTCTAAGTGTTTATGAAATATCTGAATATATTTTTTATGTGTGGTTCTTTTTGCAGTCCCATTCTACCGCATAAAAACAGGTTTGACACCTTAATATTCTACAAATGTTTACCAATGGTGCTAATACTGTTGTGACAGAACTTAACTAAATTTATTCCCTCTCTATCTTTTTCTAATGTCAAACATCAAAACGAAATAGCAAATATTTATAGCGTGTACTAATCTACATTTCTGTTAAACTTCAAAAAATGTAGCGTTTTTGTGTATCATAGTCCGTGTGTCCAGAGATCGCGTCTAAATCTCTTAATTTTGACGTGTCTAAACGAAACTGACAGCACCAAAATTGTAGCTATCTCCTTTTGACGTTTGACATTAGAAAAAGATAGAGGGAGACTAAATTTAGTTAAGTTCTGTTACCGCAGAATTGCCACCAATATGGACCAGTATAACTGTTCTGTAAGTTTTTTATGGAATGACGTCACTACTCTGATAGGTGTTTGAAATTAAGTTCGATTTTTCTTATTGTAAATATTTCATTAAAAAAATAAATTTAGAATAAATCTTTATGTTCTTTTCACAGCCATTATTATTGAGGTATTGACATAATTTCTCGTTATAATTTTTGCGCAAGTTCCCCATTGTTATTGTGAAAATGTAAAATATGACCGATTTTGGTAAACACGCAGCCCTCGAGAACAGAATCCCTAGAATAATTATCATGATTTAAAAAAAACTACAAGTCAGAGCTTTTATTGTTTTTAAAACGGATATTGGGCAGACTCAATATCCGTTTTAGGTAATACATTCTCAATAGCTGAATCGTCATGTGAATAATATTTGATAACTTATACCACACAATAAATATAAGTTTTCTAAAAGACTGAGTGCCTTTTAAACAACGTGCACTCGTCACGGACGAAGCTGTAAAAAATGGACGACGCTTCTTTCGGATCCGAGTTGGCAGTACTGATGCAACGGCACCGCCCCACTCGGATCCGAATGACAGGCTCTGAATATGTTAATTAAGAAAAAGACTATATTATAGTTATAACAATGATCCACATTCTTTACTTTCTGGTACTTTTAATGGTTTAGTTAAGTCCTTAGTTCCCAAAGTGGTTCAGGTGGACCCCCAGGGGTCCACAGTAGGCTCGACGAGGGTCTACGTTGGCGTACGAAAATTTCCATAGTTAGATCTAATCTTCACATTTTTTGTCGAATTTTGGGAATATGGTAGAAATGTAGCTGCAGGGGGTCCACCGGAACTAGCTAAATTTTGAAAGTGGTCTATGAGAAAAATAAGTCTGGGAACCTCTGGTATAGGTCGTTTTCATATAAGTCCATATTATCCTATATAAAGCACTCACTTTCGTATCGGATCACGCTGGTGCCTATTATCCTGATGCATCTGGTTCACACAACATACACGAGAAGACGTTAGCGATGAAGTGACGCTATTATAATGCCCACGCTATACAACAAGCGTTAATAGTAAAAAATTGATTCGTAATTCTATTTGACTGTACAAACTGAAGCTAAGTAGTTTTTTTTTTTAATTCAGGTCTGTGTCTCTTGCGTGAATTATGAAAAATAAAAAAAAAATCAATACTGCTGTTGTTTTCAACACGGCTACTGTTGTGAGGCGTGGTGAGACGTTGCGTGTGATAGATTATATATTTTTCTTTTCTTGCGTGCAGGTGCGCGAGTCCGAGTCCAGTCCAGGCCAGCGCAGCATCTCGCTGCGGTACGAGGGACGTGTGTACCATTACCGCATCAACGAGGACTCTGACGGAAAGGTCAAACTTATACACTTTTAAATTTACTCTTATAAAATTGTTAAATGGCAAATTTTCGAAAATCAAAGATATTTATAAATATTTATATTCATGCGGGCGGAGCCTCGGGCAAAAGCTAGTATATAAATAAATGTGCTTTCTTAAATTGAAAGGGCTGTAGTTAATATGATATGTATGCACAGGTATACGTAACGTCCGAGTCCAAATTTGGAACTCTGGCGGAGCTGGTGCACCACCACTCGCTGGTGGGCGACGGGCTGATCACGCAGCTGCTGTACCCGGCGCCGAAACGCAACAAGCCGACGGTCTTCCCCCTCGCGCCGCCCGACCACTGGGAGATCGATCGCACCGATATAGTGATGAAGCACAAGCTCGGCGGCGGACAATATGGCGACGTATACGAGGCCGCGTGGAAGCGCGGCAACATCACCGTAAGACCGCATCACACATTCCACACTTACCGAATCCGAACAACGCCATTACTAAATGGGTCAATCGTCATTTAATAATTTTTAAGTAAATCAGAATCCGGTTATTAATGTATCAACAGCAAACATTGTGATTCGATGTCATCATCCCCGGTCCATATTAGGCCCCACTAAAGGGGCACGGATCTCCCCTGATCAGGACGGGGATTGGGCCATAGTGTACCATGCTGGCTTATCGCGGGTTGATAGACCTCTCACAGCCATGCGGCATGCAGGTTTCCTCACGAATTTTCCTTTTTCGTTAAGTACATTGATGTGTACAATGTAGACCGTATATGCATTAGAAATAAATCAGTGGTACAGGATTAGGATCGAACTTACGATTTTACGATCGCAAGCCGAGTTTGGCACCGCTACACCACCAATGTACGATCTTGTTGTAAATAATGCATGACACGACTCAGGGGTTCAATTTCTAATACCTGCTTTCTCGATTGATACTACATACTTCAAGCCTTCACACCTATTCATTGTCACATCTAGCGCGGTCTTGCAACGGTTAGGATCCTCAAATGTTTTTATTGCGTTTAATTATGAATCTTAATAATATGAAATAAGATTGATTTTTAGTCGCTGTTAACATATTCACTAATTTGTAGTTGCAATTCATTCGATAAAGTGTGTTTTGGGTCGTGTCGTGCTATAGTCGACGGTTTTCAAATTGTAATAAATATAAAATAGTTTTATTAAATATGGAAATTATTGAATGTACTAACTAGTGTAGGCGTTGGTCTCTATTTTGATTAATGAGAATGTGACCGAGTACGAGTCAAAAATCGTACTTACAACGATCACGCATCTTCATAGGCGTGCGTAACATGTTTGTGCGTTCTCAGGTGGCGGTAAAGACCCTGAAAGACGACACAATGGCGCTAAAGGACTTCCTAGAGGAGGCGGCGATCATGAAAGAGATGCGGCACCCGAACCTTGTGCAGCTGCTTGGCGTGTGCACGCGCGAGCCGCCCTTCTACATCATCACGGAGTTCATGTCGCGCGGCAACTTGCTCGATTATCTGCGCAACGGCTCGCGCGACTGCGTGCCCGGGGCCGTCGTCCTCATGTACATGGCCACGCAGATCGCGTCGGGCATGAGCTACCTCGAGAGCCGCTCCTTCATACACAGGTACGCGACGTGCACGGTTGCGCACGATAAATTATCTTAATAATTGACGTTAATAACTTTTTAATAATAAGATTATTTATAGATTGATTGTTTTTTTCAATACTGACTTACTTTGGTTAAAAAATAACAAATAATTAACTGGAAATTTCGCTTTAGACTTAAATATTCCTGTTTCGATTACGTATTTTTATCTAGACTGAGTGTTACACTCAAAGCTTCCATAAGGTTTTCTATGTCTCTGTTTTCTGATTTTAGTCATCAGTCTTATAATTATTATAGATCAAGACAATTATTGAATAGTAATGAGCGCAATTCTCCTTATAATTTGTAATCCTGGGGTTACGTTATTGGCATCGTGGAGTTCATGTCACTTTAAAATGTTGCATTTACGGTTTATTTTTATATTATCGATATATTTAGTAGGACTTATCGATAGGTGTCTACCATTACATTAAATTTTACCTTAAATATTTCCTTTGGTATCAGATATTTTTAGCGGCAATAATTATAATTAGTAGCAGTAATAAATATCTTAAAAACGTAATAAGCACCGGTAACTTTTATCAGAATGAAATAAGATCATGTATTGATACGGTCGGCGCAAGCGCGTATATACGTAAAATTCTACCGGTATTGAATAACATATGCAACACTGTAACAATCACCTTAATATGACGATTAAATCATACCTGTAAATACGGGGAATAATTTTATCGCAAGTTTTGTCTCTAGTAAACTTATAGATAATACTTGGTGATGAACAAATTTATCCGTACCTAAGCGACTAAGTCAGCCTTGCCTATTAGACAATTCTAATGCCTATTCAGAATTGATTTACTTTCTCGATGGTCACAAACCTTTCAATGGTTTTTGTTTGTGCAGAGACCTAGCGGCTCGCAACTGCCTAGTGGGTGAGAACCATCTAGTGAAGGTGGCTGACTTCGGACTGGCGCGGCTCATGCGCGATGACACATACACGGCTCACGCAGGCGCTAAGTTCCCCATCAAGTGGACCGCACCCGAGGGTCTCGCCTACAACACCTTCAGCACCAAGTCGGACGTGTGGGCGTTCGGTATCTTGCTGTGGGAGATCGCCACCTATGGCCTCTCACCCTATCCCGGCATCGACCTCGCCGAAGTCTACCACGTGCTTGAGAAGGTAACTCGCCTATTGCAACACCAATGTACTCAACGGAGAAGGAAAACTTCGTGAGAAAACCCGCAGCGATGTTTGAAATCTACCAACTTGCACTATGCCAGCATGGTAGACTATGGCCTAATCCCCTTTCTGATTAGGAGAGGTCCGTACTAAATATGGACTGCTGTTGTTTATTGTTTGATTTGGTGGACTTTAATCTGACCATAGGACAGCCACTTGATAATTCATTAAATATATGAAATAAAAATACTATTAACATTATTTCAAAATTATCCATAGGATGGATATGTCTAAACACTTGTCCAAATTTTCTTGGAAAAAATGTCTCCTCGAGAACATGTATTATTTCTGTCTCCTTTTTTTAACTGTAGACATCGTGACCGACTCCTGTGCAGTATAGTACAAGCAATTTTACATGTCAGTATTGGGTTCAAACATTAGATGTAATGCACAAAAGTACAGTTACACAAATGTACAAACCTCAACTATATAAATCTTATTATTACCGCCATTTAGTCAAATTAATTCACAATGACATATTCCTAGCAGTTTCCCAATCGTAGACTACTACAAACCAAATGAACAACAGATGCCATATGCTACCGATTAATGGCAGTGAGAAGTTATAGACGGTCTACTGAGATAACGGTCTGTACACCAAGACGAATCCGCAAGGAATGCGCCCGATATATAAGCAGGGAGGGGGGGGAATGAATAAATGAGTACAGCACGTGCCGCCAACGAATATTATCGCCATCTCTGTCTGACACTGATTTTCTTTCGCTACCGTCATACACAAAATGTGCTCAATACGATTTTGATGGAATTATATACTTTAGTTTATAATTTTGTATGCAGGTAGAAGTGCATAATATTCTGTTAGATGTCTTTGGTCTTACCATTACACTTACCAGTCTTATTTTCATCATCCCACCGTCTGTGTGACGCATGAATCGAACATACACGAATACGTATAAAAAGCTTTTAATTTATAGTTATATGTATAGTATATGTAAGAAATACAACATTTCATTCTTTTACTTTTTAATTTAAAAATAAATATATTTTTTATTCATTCATTCATTATTAGTTTAAATAGGGCCGATAAAATGCATTAACTAATTAATCGTTCNACGTATAAAAAGCTTTTAATTTATAGTTATATGTATAGTATATGTAAGAAATACAACATTTCATTCTTTTATTTTTAATTTAAAAATAAATATATTTTTTATTCATTCATTCATTATTAGTTTAATAAAATGCATTAACTAATTAATCGTTTTAGAATATACGCATAAACTTTTGACGTTACTCAAATAGTGCGTCACATAATCGATAAAATTTGTCGACATTTTTTATAATACCATTTGGCCGCACCAAATTATTACTTTTTGAATATAAACCTAATAAATACTGACTGAAGCTGTTTTATAAACACAGTAATTATAATTCGAACAGAGATCTCCTATCATGGTGTCAGAATAACGTGACACCATTTGAACGCTATTTTTCATTGGCGTTGAATATGCCGAATATAAATATAAAAATTATAGTAGCTAGANTCGACATTTTTTATAATACCATTTGGCCGCACCAAATTATTACTTTTTGAATATAAACCTAATAAATACTGTCTGAAGCTGTTTTATAAACACAGTAATTATAATTCGAACAGAGATCTCCTATCATGGTGTCAGAATAATGTGACACTATCTGAACACATTATTTTTCATTGGCGTTGAATATGCCAAATATAAATATAAAAATATTAGTAGCTAGTGTGATTTTGTTTTTAAATTATTGAAACATATTTTGAACGTGTAAGTAAAAATTATAAGAAATTCAGTTCTAGTTGTTAATTTTTTTTAATAGACACCTCCCGCATTAGGATTAAATTCCTGTGTCGCGGGGACTTTACAAACATTTAAATAACGGGAACACAGAACACCCAGACTCGGAACAACAATTTATGGTATATACAAAGTTGTTGTCCCGTGTGTGGATCGAACCCACAACACTCGGCAGCGCAGTGTAAAAACGACCACTTAAACCACTGCGCTATTCGTGCAGTTAATTTATTGATTTTATTGTTATATAAAATCCACAGCTCTTAAAAAATAATAAATCAATTTTAAAAACTTGTGGTGTATGCAAAAGTTACCGCGGCATACACTTAGGTGTCTCCTTTTATGAATTTCGCAATAATATTCTGTGATTGTTGTTTTGCGAAAATTGCGTGTATTTTTATAACATTAAAAATATCGAATTTCGAAACAAAAAGCAACTATATTTGCAGGAAGTTCTTTTTTTTCCACATTAATATTAAAAAAAAACTTCAGAAATTCATAGAATACTTGAGGACGCTTATGATAATTATGCTCCTTTGAATCGAACATGTAGAGAATGGTTTCAATGATTTAAAGATGGCGATTTCAACGTTGAATATACGAAAGGCCAGTTGTAAACACCCCCTATTGTTTTGAAATTTGATAGGGAGGTAGGCATTCCCGTGTATGTATGCTCACGCGACCCCTGAGCATGACGAGCTACAAAAGGACGCTGGCGGTATTTTATGGGTGAAAACCTCTTATAACAAATGTTTCGTGCCCTTAGTACAATGGTATACTTTAGGAATTTTTAGCACGAAGAAAATGGAGGCATGATACCAAGAACGAACATAGGCAATGATGACAACCAAGTCATCATTATCATCACTAAGTTATTGCGAGCGTAGATTTTAAAGAATTTAGCTAATACTATAATAAAATCTTAAGTACAGAATTGTTGATCTAAACGGCATTTGCATAACACCTATTGAACGGATCTGATGGTGTATTCTATCTCGGTAGGGATAAACATTGTGTGATGAGCACGAATGTTTGTACCCTAGTCATAGATGTTTATCTATATATGTATTAGCATTTATTTATATATTATTGCTTAGATCCAAGGCTGACTAGTGTCCATAATATTATCATAAACATAACATTGATGTGGCTGGCGAAATAATAAAGTATCAATTAATATCAACCATTTATTAAAATTATAATCGAAATATAAAAAAAATACGCATAACAGAATCACNATAGTTGATAAACATATTGCGTAACACGCTTAAATCGCGCCGCGCTCGCACACCTGCGACGCGATACGGTCTCAAACCATACATAACCGTCTCATAACCGCTCCCTCTGTACGAAATTAAACCCATTTCAGTATAAAATAATAAAATTATTCAACTTTTGAATGTCATTCGCCTTTCATGACAATTTATGGTGTATGGCTAACCCATGTTTATAAATATACAATTCTTAATTACTAAAGCGTAGATGAGGATTACTCAATTGAGTTTATATGAAATGCGGTTTCATTTGAAACCGTCTTGAATAGACGTGCAGTGAATGGAACGTGGTGCACAATGCGGGTTGTATTACAGTATCTGGTACATGTATGAAGCTAGCAGTGGGATGCGTCAGTGCAAAGGTGCTTCTTACACAGCGTGCATTGTGGCCGGCTGACCGCGATGCGCGAGAAGATCTCCGACGCTGATAACTCCTTGCTGAGTTTGCTACACATACTGTATGATACAGTCTTCTTGGAGAAGTCCTTAGCTGGGACGCAAGTCCGCGCACGCACCGGTCCGATCTCCTGGCCAGTCTCCACTTTATTAACACAAATAAATGTATATTAGTTCAATTGACTCTGTAATAAAAATTGCTTGGAATCTAAGCCTTTGTTGCGTTCTAAATTAGAATCGGCTGAATATTAATGCTTCGGATCTTACTTAGAAATATAATTTTGATAAAATCAGCAAATAATGATACGTTTCTTGGTTTAATCATCATGATATTAGACGTCCACTGTTGGACATAGGCCTCCTCTAATGATTATCACACCGAGCGGCTATGAGTCATCTACACTACCCGCAACATTCACCAGTCGATGCACCTAGTTGGGGGTCGACCCCAGGTTCGGGGCCACTCCAACATTTTAGGACTCCAACGTCCATGAGTTATGTGTCCGACCTCTGCCAATACAAAATGTTAAAAATACTCTTTTCTAAATTGTTTTTTTTTTGCGTATTTACTGTGGGTTATTATAAGGGCGATGAGAAGCGCGCATTATCCCGCGATTCAATATAAATTGTGCCATCATTGTTCAACTCACCCAGCTTAGCTGATTCCGAGGTGATGACGATGCAAAGGAATGCCATGCCGGGGATGTAGCAGTCGATGTTCGGCACCTGCAGACAATTCGCCAAATTGTAATCGATGGCGTGAAGGCATTGGATAAACAAACTCAAGCTAAGTTAGCCCTTTTATGAGCAAGGAAACCTACAGTATCCGAGTAATATAACAAAATTGAAAAAAATATACATATACCACTTACTAACCCTACCAATGTATTTTATAGAGAAATATACCATATTACTTGAAGGGATATGTAAAAATGAAAAAAAAAATGCACTTATGCCAATCAAGTTAGCAATTTCAAGCACTATGAAACAAACATAAATAAACATACTCGTACATATATACGATAACAGCGAATTTAGACTATTTAGAAATCCTATCCTTAAAATCCTTATTTTACTATTAAATAATATATTTCGTTATATTTTTTCATACCCGATACAGAAATATATTTTTAACATATTTCGTATNCAAGCACTATGAAACAAACATAAATAAACATACTCGTACATATATACGATAACAGCGAATTTAGACTATTTTGAAATCCTATCCTTAAAATCCTTATTTTACTATTAAATAATATATTTCGTTATATTTTTTCATACCCGATACAGAAATATATTTTTAACATATTTCGTACTAGATAATGGTACATCAAATATTCTGGGAGGACGTATATGATAATTAACAATTTGTTATGTAAATATTCAACTGAATCTATGTATACATTTGGAGTATATTGTATTAGTACTAAGTCTAGGCTAAACTAGGTCGAATTACGCGTGCAGATCGGCGCTGACTAAATAAATATGCAAGCGTTACCCGTTACTCGAGTCAAATAAAAAACCGCAAATAATTTTCAGTCTATTGCTATCGATTTTTAGAAGCACGCAGGCTCTGTCATGTCTTTGTGTGTGCGTTTTTGAATACGCAATTGAAGACCGTGCTTTTCTTTGTGTCATAATAGTGTTTATTCGCTGTGTGGCGAGCGCGTAATAATAGCTTCAAGTGTCATATGTGCCAAGGACATCAAACATACATTGGATTGATTCGTAGATAGACAGAGAACTCTTTGTAAACCAATTCAGAAGTAATCACACTATACAATATTATATTATAGTCCGTGAGGTCATAATGCTATAATGATAAGTCCCTCTCCTTTATGGAAGAAGCTATAAAATTAANATCGATTTTTAGAAGCACGCAGGCTCTGTCATGTCTTTGTGTGTGCGTTTTTGAATACGCAATTGAAGACCATGCTTTTCTTTGTGTCATAATAGTGTTTATTCGCTGTGTGGCGAGCGCGTAATAATAGCTTCAAGTGTCATATGTGCCAAGGACATCAAACATACATTGGATTGATTCGTAGATAGACAGAGAACTCTTTGTAAACCAATTCAGAAGTAATCACACTATACAATATTATATTATAGTCCGTGAGGTCATAATGCTATAATGATAAGTCCCTCTCCTTTATGGAAGAAGCTATAAAATTAGATCAGTAATGATTGTAAATTCTTGTATGTATTCCTAGCTTTTAACGGAGAAGGAAAACTTCGTGAGGAAACCTGCATGCCCGCATGGGTGTGTGAAGTCTACCAACCCGCATGAGGCTAGCGCGGTAGACTACGGCCTAATCCCCCACCTGATCAGGGGAGGTCCGGGGACGATATGGACTGGGGATGATGATGATGATTCCTAGCTTTTAGCCACGACTTCGCTCGCGATGATGTCCTTAAATACATGCCAGAGACCGTTGAAAATACAATTGGTTTTGACCCTCGGGAACAATTTTTTTCGGGATAAAAGGTACCCTATGTCCTTCTCTGTACCCCTGACAATGTGTGTACAAGATTTTATGATGATAGGTTGAGCAGTTAAGGCGTGAAAGCGTAACAAACAAACAAATTCACATTCGCTTGTATAATATTAGTTAGGATCTCTACCTTTCTTCATGTTTATTCATGATAACTTATTGAAATTAGCCCCCCGATCGTTATTCCAGGGCTTCAGCTCAGTATACTAACCGTGATGTTGGCGTAGTCGGGGTGGTCGGGGTCCCAGCAGCCAGGGTGATCGAAAGACAGACAGTTGTAACACTGGATGCCCTTGGTTGTCGGAGACACGAACTTCTTAGGCTTGGCCTTCTTGTGCTTGCCTGAAACGAAATTCAATTTAATGTACATACAAAATCTTGTAATTACTAAACTTTTTTTTTAAATTTTAGTGATGACATTTTTTGATTTGTAGATTCCCCATTTGTGTTAGGATACTGGTTAGGACGCATAAAGTAGTAAAGTACTCTGTCTATGTTCGGCCAGCTAAACGCTTGTTCGAAAATCGCTTATTTTTCTGAATTCGATGGAGTCTTCGGTTTCGGTTCTCTAATCTAACACGACTTCTTATGATTCCCAATGTTAAGACAACTTTTATATCATTCAGTATAAGGGTTTTAAATCAATCCCATCAATGCAACTCCAATAACTATAAATTTACAGTAATCTATTACATAAATCTAGTTATCGACAAATCCAAACATTATTAATATTAAATATTTAACATTAATTAATATTAATTTAAGTTAATTACAATCGAAGTTGTGATTAGATAAAAAATTACTACACTATACTAAAAATTACTATACTATGATAAAAAATTGTAATATCGTTTGATTTAACGAAGATTTCATATGTTCTTACCTATGACGGCGACGGAAAATAGCAGGAAATAGACGATGGTGTTCTTGAGGGTGGACGACATGTTGGCTCCGAGTTGGCGGTGCGTGTTTGTAGAGCGGCGTGGGTGCTATGAGTGACTTCGGATCGGCGCACCCTAAGTTTATACTGGCCGGTAACAATGACGCATGTTTTTGTAGCGCCGCCCGCGCGCTCCCCAAGCACAGGGTGCGCGCGAAATCCGCGTCGTTACATCACTGCATTGGCAGTTGGTGCATTTGGCTTTGTTCGATATCGTGCGTAATTAGTTTACGCACTCCTCTTTATGTAACGTTCGGATTATTTGATGGGAAAAAATAAAACTGCAATACGTTTATTTCGATGCGTCAACCCATTCAATCCGGTGCTCGTGGTGCAGGGGTCTCGGTGACTGTAGTAGATATCGTTTAAATAATAATGCTGTCAACCCTACTATGTACCTATTTCACAGTTTATTTTTATGGTGCCGACGGGAAGAGACGGTTCGCCTTTACCCTACATAATATAAGCAGTCTTATCAAAATTAAGGCAACAAGGTGCTATCATTCACGAAGCTCTATTGACCGACATTTTGTTAATCCTCATTTAATTAAACATGAGTTATATTTGACTGTAAATTAACAAAAAGAAATATTTTTTACACCGCATAGTTTAAAATATCGTGGAAGATATCATAAGTTAAAAAATTACTCGTAACAAAACGTTTACTTACACGTTTTTCACAAAAACATGAACTGTCAACATCAATACAGTAAAAGGAGAGTAACTACACGCTTCTAAATTGATCGAACACTTAACACACAAATACTTGGTGCTTTAAATACTTAAATGACGATAGTAAGTTGTACCCGCTCAAAGCCGCGGTGAATCAGTAGTCTATTAC
>WUAW01002116.1:60680-84219 GCA_017165845.1 Thaumetopoea pityocampa | reverse complement strand
CCGACTAAATATGGCGCTCGTACACACAGAGCATTGCGTGGATACCTACTAAAAGCGGCGATCGTGACAAAAGGGTTAAAATGACACAATTGTCATATTATCTTCTGCCAACGATGATGCCGTGTCGGCATCAATGTGGTTGATAGTGACAAAACAGCGTTACGGCAAATACGACTATTTGCAATTTATAAGTCAAAATCGTGTTGTGTTTGATTTGATGTTTTTTGTACATATCATACCGTGGACGGACTCGTGCGCTGTACAATAAATAATTTTTGTAAGAGTATTAGTTTTGTTTTACGACCAGTTGCTGGTAAGCTTGCCTTAGCTTGTCGATTTCACGAAGACCGTTCGCTATAGGTGTTAGTTGCAAATTAAAATAATGTATACTTTAAAAGAAGACGCATACAATCAATATTTTTTTTCTTATTTTGTGGTTCGTTCATAACGAAATTTCATACAATTTTTATCTATTAAAATAATTTGAATTATCCAACATGAAGACAATATATTGAAGAAAAATAATGTATATTTTTTTATTTTAATTTGTTTTAAATAAGGAGTAGATAATCATTGAAAACTGTACTGATAGGGTGTTTTGCTCGGGGAGGCGCCTTAAGTTTGCGTGATACTGTATCAAAAGGTCTTCGTGATATAGACGCTCTATAATGGTAACAGCTGTCGTTGTCTGTATTATTTTTGCATTCGATTTCCTCAGCACAGATAATGACTACTCCGACTACGGTTACACTCGAGGACGACTGTAGAGTATTCACCAAAATTTATGCGACGTTCTGGAAAATATTCTTTAGTTATTATACGAATTAGCGATATTTTAAAGAGATTATTACTAGATAGACCAATATTTTAGAGGATACATTTGATATTTTTTCAAATTTGATCGTCATAATATTTAAAAGTCTATTAAAATTTGAATAAATTTAATTCATCACATGACCGGATAATATCAATATATTATCCGGTCATGTGATGAATTAAATTTATTAAAATTTCAATAGACCTTTAAATATTATGACGATCAAATCTGAAACAATGAAAAACCGCTTAGAAACGTAACTATTGAAGAACTGTTAAAAATAATCTACAAAGTAATACATTATGTCAATAAGAATTTACGTATGATCCGTGATCAAATTCTATCTACTTGTCTTTACAAAAAAGTACTGTTAGTATTTTCCTAATAATAATTGTTTTACTGTATTAGAAACTTGTGCTTGTATGAAGATTCGTAGAGATACACTATACGATATCGACGTGTTACATACACATAGTCGTTCAGTTGAGTTATGAGAACGGTTCTCAATCGAGTAATAACGGGGTATAGTCTATTATCTGTGCTGTCGAGGCGCACCTGGCTTGCCTTTGATAAAATATTCCATCCCTGTCCTTCGTAGTCCTGTCGCTATTTACGCACAGTTGCATTTCAATATGTATATTATTATCGAACTGTTAGGGTTATAGCATACACGAAACTTAGTTTAAACGGCGGGCGGTTTTCGGGAACTTGATACAATGAAGTAATATATGCGGTATGGGCCGGTATAATCATAGCGTTACTCCATTTCTTTTGGATTCTGTGAGAACCAGCTAAGGGATGTACCGATATAATGGGCGGTGTTACCCTGTTATTCAATCAAAATCTGCTGCGGTCTCCAAGACTCCTGCCGAGCGTGATGATATAAGAAATCCCTTCTTTTTAGGGAGGCGGGCGGCCCATGCTCAGCTGTTGACCTCCGCGGCCTAATGATGATGTAAAATATGAATGCAATGTAAAATTAAACGATATGTAGAAAAGTTTTGGTTAGGAGCCAAAAAAAATGGTAAGCTTGGGGAATTAATACTCGATAAGTATAGTACATGTAAAATTGATACAGCCCCCCTAGCCAAGTTGACTTTCTACAATCGTTAACGCTAATAAAAACGAAAAAATGTATTGGAATGACATTTCTAATCGCCAAGTCACCCGTGACTGATCGAATAGAAATGTCATTGTAATACATTTTTTCGTTTCTATTAGCGTTAACGATTGTAGAAAGTCAACATGGCTAGGGGGGCACGTTACCGGGTATTCGCCGCTATTAGTACCTAAATCGTATTAAAACCGCTAAAATTCGATGATAACTGTTAAATCATTAATCGTCGATGCTTGAGTTTCGTGTCTGTTAAGACCTTTGTTCACTTCCTAACACTCTTTTATATAATAGTTCCGATGCAATTCTATTATCTGGGCATTTAAAGTAAGTATGTAGCGTAGGTGAAAACATTGAAAGTGTATTGTTACTATATATAGTAAGTACATATATAAAACTCGTTTAGATAGAAGGGTGCATTCTCTGTAACCCGATTGTATAGTTTATTATCGTTTCGTTGTGACCCGGTCAGGTGTCGTCTCGGTAGATCTAGGTATATAATAAGCCTACGTCTCATATTTATAGATTACTTTCTGCAGGTTATCGTGATATATTTTAATAGTTTTTTTCCCTCTTCGTTTCTATAGAGTTGCAACATGATCGGTAATCTATAAATATGATTTTAAATTGCGATACTTAATAACCTGTGCTTATTTTTTTACATTCTATGGTCTTGTAATTACATGTTCACAGATTACGATATTTTTTATTCATAATTGTGGTGGACTTTTGGTTAAAAGTAGATTTTGCCTTTATATTTTGACATGGATTTTCATTGGAGATGTAACATGTGAGAACCCGTTTTTGTTCTCTTGTAAGTGTGGATTGATTGTCGTGTTGTATGAACGTATGCGCTGTGCGCAGGTTGTCGCGGCGGCGGGGGAGGAGCGGCACGCGAGGCCTCCTCGGAAGGCTCGCTGGCGGAGGGTACGCCGGACACGGACGAGTCGGCCGGCGAGCCGCGCCACCGTGCAAAGCGCCGCGCGCACCTGCACGCACACCCGCACGCCGACTCGCCGCACAAGGTACGAGCGTACACCGCCGCGACCCGTGCAACACGCTCAGCGAACTGTGTGCCCCACGCAAACGTGTATCTGTGTGTACTGAAGTATATGCGTGTTATTGCGCATGCATATGCGTTTATAATATTATGTGTATGATTATATTCTACTGTAGTGGCATATATTAATAACAAACAATAATTAAAGCTGAAATTCCACCAGTGTGCAGCACTGATGCACAATGTATGACATAGATGATGTAAAGAGTGAACGTTCAGACAAATTTTGAAATGTATAACAAGACCTTTGATTTATAAAAAAGTGTTGTTACACATTTCAAAAAAGTGTTGTCACATTTTTATAAAATTCTAAATCGGTTGTAATGTCTTGCACAGCCGTGAATTTGTGTGTGGGAATTTGATCAAGCGTTTTTTTTTATTTCGAAAAGTGTATTGTGACTAGTGTATTTCGACGCGCGCTATTGGAATTATGTGCTTCATTCGTACACATTTGTGCTGCATGATATGGTGGGATTGCATCTTAATAAGAAAACATTAGGATGATGAATAAAAATTTTCATAATTTTTACGTCGATTTTCGAGCGGTATAATATTTATTGTACAAGTACATAATAACGAATGTTTATGAATACCAGCAGGGTGTTCAAGTCGCCGCACTAGAAGTTCAGAATGTGAAACGTGCCATCAATCGATACGGTACCCTGCCGAAGGGCGCGCGGATCGGCGCCTACCTGGAGTCCCTGCGTCAGAGTGGCGGCGGGGCGGGCAGCAGCGCGGCGCGCGAGTGCGTCGTGCGGGACGAGGCGCGCTCCCTGTCACCGCGCACGGCGCGCGCGCAGCCACACATGATCCGCTCCAACTCGTCGGGCGGCGTCACTGCGCCCGCGCCCGCTTCGCCGCGCGCGCCACGCGCCGCGCCGTTGCGCTCGTTCGCCGACAGCCCCGCCAAGCCGCGGCCTCGACTCGCCGAGCTCGAGTTCCCGCCGCCGCCGCCCGACCTGCCGCCGCCGCCCGAGGACACGCAGCCGCCGCCGCCGCCGCCGCCCGAGTGCTGCCGCGACGCCGGCACCGACACCGCCGAGCGCGCTGATCACGCCGAGCACGACGACGCGCTCGCCAAGAGGAGCATGAAGGAAATGCTTGAATTGAAACTCGTCGCCGAGATTAAAGAGCGCGCTGATAAAAAGAAACACAAACTAAAAGAATCGCCGCCGCCTGACGACATCTTAGAAATGCAGACGTCTTTCGGTGATCCTGTGACACGGCTCGTGTCCGAACTATCAGAGAGCCTAAACATGGAGGGGTTGCGCCGCGGAGAGAGGAAATTGGATGCGGCCACCAGACCTACGGAGGACGGCAAGGAGACCGTATCGCCTGTCGATCTGAAGGCGGGGCTTCGCAAGACCGCGTATACGAATAACGTCGATCAGAAGAAAATTGATATTGAGATTAAAGGTAGCACTGATTTTAAGTCACAATTAAAGAAAGTGGAAACGAACAAAAAGATCACGCTTTCGAATAAAGACAGTGAGGATTCGGGGCGATCCATCATCGACTTCAAATCCCGACTGCGGAAAGTTGACGGTGCGCCCGCCACCAACGGCACCGGCAAGAAGCACGAGCGAATGTCGCCTGACGACGCACTCGACGGGCCCTGCAAAAAAGAATTGATCGCAAAGAATGAAGACGCGGAGCGAAAACGTTCGGAGAGCGGGTCCATCGATACGACTGGCGGTGACGAGGATGACAAGCGGCGCAGCACGGGCAGCATCAGCAGCTTGAAAAAGCTGTGGGAGAGCAAGGAGGTCGACGAGCGGCTGAGTCCAAAGGCGCGCGCGCGCGACTCTGGCGAGGACACGTCGCCGGAGAGCGCGGGTGCGCGCGGTGCGGGGCGCCGCCGCGACGACAAGCCCGCCGTGCCCAGCAAGCCGCCCGTCAGAGGGAAGCTCAAGGGCGGCATCTACGCCACGCCGTTGCCCGGCGACTGCGACGAGGATGCGGACGTGCTCGGCGCGCTGCGCGCCACGCTCGAGTGCTGCACCAACGAGGTACCACGCGCCACCACTATATACCACACGCACGCGACGCGACGTGCACTACGAACACGGATTCAATCACACGGAATCAATTGGATGAATGTTGTCATTCATTTCACGAAATTCTAATTTGCGTATATTTTTCATAGTTTATTAATCTACTAGATCTACTAGTAAATAATACCCGATTCAGTCGACTTAAGAAACCCCGTGCTTATCTGTATATTCATATGTAAAACATGAAAAGCCCTCTCATTTCGAACACGACGTCACTATGGACAGTATGGCCCGATTTTATTTTTTATTAAAAAAATAAATAAACATCGACATTAAAACAATATACAATTTGGCTAGACTGCAACTGTTGACGGTAGTGGCATCATTAACACTTGGACTGCTGCAAAAACACACGCTGTGTTAGTCATAATGCATCGCGAGCGCGGTCGACAAACGCCACGCGTGTATAAACAATTCTATACGAGGAGGCGGCCCAACGTACCTGGTGTGCTTTCGGCGGCGCTACTCCCGCGCGGCAAAACACAAACGTGCGTGTTCTCGAATTGTACGCCCGCGCGGCGATGTTTTTGTGAATTTATAGTTATTTCGGGAGCCAACATACCGCGGTAACCGACAGACAACGCGGGCGGCGCCGCGGGCAATAGGTGTTATTATATATAAATGCACGTTACAGTAAGCACATTGGTGTTGTAGTGGTATAGATGCGACTCACGTTCGAAAGGATGCGGGTTCGATCCCGGTCCCGTACCACTGAGTTATTTCTAATTCATGTACGGTGTGAAAGTCTACCAATCTGTACTAGACCCGCATAGTAGACTGCGGCCTAATCCCCCTTCTGGTCAGGAGAGATCCGATCCCTGTAATGGGGACAAATATGGACTGGGGATGATGACGATGACACCTTACAGTAATAATATAATTTAATTTGTACACACATGATGTGTGTGCAGCCGCACTGTTGGTGCGATACTTTCCACACACGGGATGTGTGCTGGCCGCACGCTCGTAGCGTGATTTTTCAGATGCGAGACGTGTGCGGCCGCACGGGCGTTGTGTGCGCTATGCGAGTGCGGTAAACATGCGCTGCATGCGGCGAGCTGTAAGCGTGGGTAGTATAGAAAATTAGGGCCAGTCCCACATATATGCGGCGTTCACTCGATGACCTGTGCACACGGGCGCCGTATATATGTGGCATCCACGCCACGACCTCTGGGTACGAGCAATGTTTTCTTTTCATATTAAAAATGTAACATTGTATATGTTACATTAGAGCAATGATTGTTGTATTCAGCGCAGTTATCGTTTAAGACTTAGGACAACATTAATACAGAGACCGCGCGCACTGTGCATACTTCCGGCGCGAGTTTCCGTTCGGTGACGGTATTACGGCGGACGGGGCTGCCGTGGCGAAAGGGTTAACTTGGTACGCTCGGGCGTGGCTGTAATGTTTATTATTAGCGAGCGAAGTGCGGTGCCGTGTAGTGTAATGATGTGCGGTGTGCGTGGCGCGGCAGGTGCGCCGCGGGTGCGGCGCGTCGGGCGGGCGCGGCTCGCTGTGGCGGCTGCAGACGTCGGAGCGACTGGCGCGGCTGGGCGGCGCGTGCGCGGCGGCCGCGGACGCGCGCCGCTGTGCGCCGCTGCTGCGCGTGCAGCTGCGCGCCGCCGCCGCGCGCCTCGAGGCGGAGGCGCGCGCACTCGCCTCGCCCGCGCCTCCGCCGCACCACCTCGCCGACGCCGTCGAGCGCGCGCTCAGCGAACTCGCCGACATCGTGCACAGGTCCTTATTTTATTTATCACACGAAACACGATGTCTTATTTATTTTACACTTCATACATAAAATATGTAAAGACAGACTTAAAAACTTAAATAACAGTCCACCTTAGGATAGGGCCGAGATAAAAAAAAAGTATATTCAAAACAGACAAACGATCAACACGGACGAACTCGTGATTGTGTCCGAGCCCATTGACGTGCCGATGTCCTTAATCCTTTTCTATATAGTTGACTGTATATACTATAGTGAAGGTTTCAAAATGAAAGCACTACAGTCTCTCGGTGATACAAAGCTTCCGGGGCGCGGGGGGTCCGAGCCCAGCTACGTGCTGCTGTGTTTCTTTTATGTTGAAATACAGCCCCATTTACATGTTTTCACATATTAATTTCGATTATAATCAATGAGCTCAGTCTATGCGAATAACAGATCTTTTTACAATGCCTTAAAATAGTGTAATTTATTAATTTTTGAGAAACATACAGTATTTAGATAACACAAAAATGTATAACATGCAAATCATAGACATACCAATTAAGTTTCCACACAGTTTAAGTCACACTTACACACCAGTAAAACTAATCAAAAAATACATTTTTGAAAATTAGGAAATTAATAGAGCAACTTATTAATTAATAGATTTAAGATATTTATTATTATACTTATTTAATATTTTATATTTATTTTATATTTTGATTTTTATATATTAACAAATTTTACATACTTTTCTTTTTAAAAACTCCTATCTTACAATTAAATAAATCGATATCGGTGTAACTTTCATTATATTTGTGATAAACTCGATACAGAAAAGTATTATTAACACATTTTGATTTATACAACGGCACCTCAAGTGTAGAGCGAGAACGTGTAAAGAAATGTGGACATTTAAAAAATAAGTTGCTCATCAAAAAGGGTGAATCAACCAAATTATTAATTATACAAAAACATTTGATCTCTTTCCATACGACGTTTAACTAATGAAGGAATCCCACAGATAAACTCCTCAGAACATATGTCTATATCGTAAATATTTAAAAAAATTGTTTTGCAAATATTCAATAGAGTCTATGTATACATTATATTGCGGATTCCATACGGAATCACATTTATTTATTTGGAGAAGTATTATTAAATTTCCAAAATTTAAAATACAAGTGTCGATGATGTATATAATGATATATAGTGCCTAAATACCGGCTTTTTACCCGGCCCGAGTGGTAATATTTCTAGACACTAACTCGCCACTAGACGGTACTGTAGTGCAACGATTTCTACCCACTATACTTTTCGATCCACAGTCATGAAAATTAGTATACGTAAATATTTTAATTCGGAGAGTATTTTCCGATTGCGATGAAATTATGACGCATACCTGGAAATTCTTTAATTCTTTATTGTACAAATCACAAAAAATATGGTTATTAAAAATAAATGTACAAAGGCGAGCTTAACCCACAATTGAGTTTTCTACCAGCGAACCTTTGATATTTGAAAGATGCGGCAGTCCTTGTGAGTCCTTGGAAATGTTTTGAATAGATAAAAACTTAACGCGGAAGAAGCCGCGGCTAATAGCTAGTTTTGTATAAAACTAGACACAATTATCTATTATAATAATATGAATCTATTGAGATATAATACACTGATGATCTAGTGGTGCTAGACACGATTCACATCAAAACGTCATGTGTTCGATACCAGTCCCACACTATTAGGTAATTTAAAACTCGTGTGCGGTCCACATTGTATACTCCAATATACGCAACAGAGAAGGACATCTTCGTGAGGAAAACTGCGTGATGGGTGTGTGAAGTCGACCAACTCGCACTTGACTACGTGGAGACATATGTTAATTAAGACAGTTGAACATTTTAGCAATTTTTCTTTTTTTGGTATAAGAGGGAGCATATTGGCAGGAGGGTCACCTGAGGGTAAGTGATCACAGCTCCTCATAGACATCCGCAACACCCATGGGATATCGCAGGTGCATTGTCGGGCTTTAAGACAAGTGTAAGCTCGTTTCTTGGAGGTCTCCAAATCGTATCCACTTGGAAAACAGCCGCTAGGGGCTCATTCCATGGGACGGTGGTACGTGGAAAGAAAGTGTACGAGAAACACAGTTGTGGATCCCCAACTATCCAAGTGTCGACAGTGAAATTAAATAGCTATAATAAAATGTTCGTTTATCTTCCAGCAGATAAATCCAGTGTCATATGACGGAGACGCGGGCGTGTCTCCCCACCTCGCCAGTCAGTCAGCCAGTCGTCTACGCAGTGTTCTACGGTACATTGACAATCATAAGATGTGTATGTGTTACCAATTGTTGAAGATTGGTTTAGTTTTAATATAACCGTACTTTTTCAATGGCATCAGAAAGTGAAGAGTTTTAGTCTGTGCAAATATGGTTGATTCCTGGGTTGGATGGTTGGTTTACATTATTTTATAGAGCAAATGTCATTAAAATGAAACCTTTCGGTGAAAACAGTACCGTAATTAGTGGTAAAGTGGGGTAGTAATCACAATGTTATAACGGTATAAGGAAGAGTGGGAACATCTCGCTATCTCTCTCGCATGCCCGCACCATAATAGCGGTAACGACATAAAGCAGTATGTGCATCCTTTTTTCTTAATTGACGATTACCCCCACTGCCAAATCTGAAAGTTTTTTTCTTATTACTGAACTGATTTATAAAATTCTTTCTATTTTAAGTTGTATATAGAGTAAGTTGTTGTTGATAAAACTAATATAAAAAATTACATCAACTACCCTATTAATTTCTCTCAGACTATAAATTTTAATTAGTGGTAAGTTTATACATTTGCTTTAGGTGTAATTAATTATATAGTGGGTCACGAAATAATACCGTTGAATGGGCAAGTCCATATTGTCATATGGGGACAGCCCTGAACTTTTGGTTCTTCATTCTTCAACTATTTACTGGAGTTCTGTGTTCCTTGTTGTGGGATTTTGGTCGTGTTCAATAATGACCGACTGCCACTATCCCCACTATCTCTGTGAAGTGTCCTTCAGACTTCAATAGAAAATTGGATCTAACCTGCTACTGTATCATCTTTATCAGTCCGTAGTAGTCCACTGTTGGACATAAGCCATAAGGAATTTGTCATAATCTCCGCGCTTGGCGAGCGTGTTGGTGGCCGCAGTAGTTTTTGACTGGTAGAAAGAAAACGTTTCTGCACATTATCCTAGTACGTTCCTTAGCCAGTTCTCACAACGTCCACTGGAAAAGATGGATTGATGGTATTTATTATGCCGGCGCCGCATAGAATACTATATTATAATGATAACTCGTCTATTACCAGGTCGCGGTAAGCTACACTTAACCCAGAGTACGATTAAAATAATATCACCAATTAGGCTAAGACCAGTAAGTACTTCGGAAATTAATTGTAAGTTTTATCTAAAGATTCCGATCTCAAACATTGAGAATTAGAGCGGTACAAAATATTTTCTATATCAACTATGAACTATAACTATATTAAATATACTATAGAAGGCGTATTGTGACAAAAGAATTTACTAGCTCTGGTGTCGTTGGAAAGTGGAACGGATAAGTTATATTATATTTATATTATATTTCATATATAATCGTGTATTAATATAAATAAATTATCGTCTTCTATATTAGTGTGATGAATACTTAAAATATTTAAACAAAGTTAGTAATAATAAGTAATTCGGTATTATTTACTGAACCGCGAATCCTCTTGATGTGTAGTTTTATGGTGAGCGCGGAACTTTTTGGTCGGTCTTAGGTAAGTATATAACGGGTTGAGTAGCGGCGCGACCAATAACCTTGCGCCTCGTTGATCCCTTCTCGTCATATACATACCTAACTAGCAGTTAACAAGTTAAGCGCAAACATACGATATGTTCCCAGCGCCAGTGGACGCATCTGCCGTTCACCGGCGAACTAGAGCCAATGAGAAGCAATACAAAGTTCATACCCCCCACCTTGTATTACGCAACTGACAGATGCTGCAGTTTTAGTTAAATGACCTCTCAATTGTTTGTTTACGTTTAGTATAGCTTCTCGTTGCCAACTAATATTTATATCTTATTATGTGTCATGAGTTTTATGTATTAATAATATTCATATATTTTATTCCTCTAAATTTTAAGATCGACATTCACGTAAAAGTTGGTGACAGACGGCATTCCGTATCGTAACGTTACGTGTAGAAATAAATTATAACTTATCGGTATTTCGTGTTGCGCCAAAATTATAACGGTCGATGCATATTACGATAGGCGTGCGAGTTTGCACACGGTCCGTAGCACGTTGCTCAGATCGCAGAGATCGAGTTTAATACTGCTGACCAAGGCATATCGGTCGACGAGTACGGCGGCGCTTGCGTTATTAGCGGGAGTCCTTCCAACCGACCTGGAGGTGATCCGAGCTGGCAAGGTCGATGAAGCGCGCCAGTCGCGTCCGGGGAGTTGAGCAGACTGAAACGCGAGCACTGGGAAGAAGCGGTCCAGGTCTGGCAGCGTAGGTGGAAGGAAGACGAGAAGGAGAGGGAGCTTTTTGCTTTCTTTCCCGTCGTAAAGAGCCGACTGGAAGTGGTATGGGTCGAGCCCGATCATCAGACGACGCAGTTATTCTCGGGACACGGCTGCTTTAATAAGCGACTGTCCGCTATGGCCCTGCGGGATTCTAGCGCGTGCGAGTACGGCGCGCCGGAGGAAGACCGTCGTCACGCCTTATGGGAATGCCTTTTGTACGAAGATGCTCGTGGGGAAATGCTGGACGAGCTGGAGCGCGTGGAGGTGGGCCCGGTCTACTACGGCGATCTCATTGCTACACCGGCCAACTACGCTTGTCTCAGGAGGTTCGCGTATAGGTGGCACGAAGCGAGGAGCGCCAATTGAGACGCACATCCGGCGACTCAGACCGTGTAGTGGTGGCCTGCCCCAGAAGGGGGAGAGTGGAAAATGAGGACAGGAAGTGAAAGAATTTGTAGGGAGTGAAGAAGTGCCGCGGGATGACACACAGAGTAAGTGCCCGCGGCATCTCTCGTGGCTCGGCCCGTATGGTCACGATTGGTCGGTAAGGTCATGGGGAGGTTGGAGGGTCGATGTATGGTATTAGGATAAAGCGTGATATTGCTAGCAATTCTGGTGTAACACAACTAAATTTAGTCCCTCCATATCTTTCTCTAATGCCAAACGCCAAAACTAGAAAGCAACAATCTTGGCTCTGTCAGCTTTTTTAGACACGTTGAAATTCACCAATTTGAAGCCGGCGTTCCCAAATGAGAACCGAACAGATTTTCATATTTTACTTATATTCGTGATTTATAAAAATTACATACATCGACCAGTATTCCCAATTGGAATGTTTTTAAACAATTGTAATGCCTAGAGATTTATTAAAAAATATTTTATCTTAACTAATAACACCACATGTGAATACTTAGAATGATCAAAAATTATAGGAAAAAAAAATATGATCCCAAATGGGTTAAGTTCTACATACAAATTTAGACGTGATCTTCGAACATGCCGACTAAATATACGCAAAAACGCAACATTTGTTGTGCCTTTTGATAGAAATTTAGATTGGTACTCGCTAAAAATGTCTGTTGTCTCGTTTTGGTATTTGGCGTTAGAAAAGGAGAGGACAGACGAAGTTTAGTTTGTGTTACATCAGAATTGATACCTATACCTCTCCAATGTGTTTTTAACCGCAAACAACCAGGTTCGTGAATAAATGTACAAACTGGGTATGCTTATGTTCTGGTGCATCACGATACCCTAGTAGGGACGCGGACGCATTACGCAAATATTTTGACTTCATTACCGCTCAATGCTATTCCGAACTGAGCGCTTACATATTGGTTATATAAATACACAATTTGTAGTATTATACACGCCCCTTCTTTTTAGCTAATATGAGCGCGTACTAAAATCCAACAGTCGATAGATCACTAAGATTGAGTTTGTTTTCAATTTGCAGCTGTTTGTGTAGTGGGTCCGCGACCTAACTCGAAATACGACATTACATATTGATACATTGCTGCGTATTTTGTCGATAAGCGTAGTCCAGTCTTTTAAATTCCTTCGTGGATATGTTTCTAGTAGTTTATTGTCGTTTATTTGTCAGTGCCAAATTATAGAAGCGTGCGGCGCGGGCTACGCCGCGGCCCGACGTCGTGTGCGTTAATAATAATGATATAACCGTCCGATCGCTGTTATTAATCGCACGCAATTTCGAACGATTAATGTAATCAACACTGTAATGGTAAAATAACATATATTTGTATATAAACGCTTAAGATATACGTTATACTTCCGAATAGAATTTAGCATAATGCTGGTCTTCCTCTGTGACATTATTGCAGTACCTAATCGTAGAATAACAATGATATCTCAATTTTTATATTGTAGTGAACAATAATTAAATGTTTTACATTCCGTGTTGTATAGAAAATTGGGAACACACAAATCGCTATGTGTGCTTCTAATTCTGTTTTCAGCTACTTCGAAATTGCGTTCATTTAATCTCAGCGCGTGTGCGGTATGTCGCGGATAATACTCTAGTTGGTGCTCGCTGTACGGAATTAACTATGTAAGGAAATGGGATCATTGAAGTGAAACTTCATTAGGTACGGTGGATAAGATATTTATTAAGATATTAAAATCTAAAAATGCCATAGTTAGGCATTACAAGCCAATCAATCGTGGTATAATTTTATTTATTATAACGACATTCAGCGGTTGAAACGCGAAATAATTACCTGTACATTTTATTATACACGTAATTTGCAACATATATTTTGACCGATTGAAGGCAGTAGCGTTCGTTTTCTTTTGTGTGTACCTCAACTGGCACAATTGTTTTAAACTCAAAAACAAGAATAATATACAGTCTAAAGAAGTTTCACTTACGCGTGTACATTAACTATTACACGCATCCCTTTTTATCGATAGGTAGCTGCAGTAGGGATCTCGCGTCGTTGGCGTAACTAGTCTCCCCGCGGTCACTAGTAACTCCACATCCCCACCCACAAACATTCCTCTATGTACACAATTATAGACATTCTACTTAGATGTATAAATACACTTATTCATTCTTTTGTTTAGCATATATTGAAAACTAACCTCTTGCGCTATCAATTAATTAACAGAAATGTGTGCCCGTCCCAATTCCAAATGAGCTTTTTCGCTACCAGTCCCCTCAACCACGCTTATCATCACTCGCTGTCATTTTGAAAGCGGCCGAATAATATCACTATCTTCACTCTCACTTTCCATTTTGGGAATCTGAATAATAATGCTTACGAAAAATAACAAAACTATTACATTACTCACCAGATTTTGATTTTTTAATATATGAAAGTAATACAATTTTAATAATAAAAAAATTTCTGTGTAATTGCACTAATTTCACGTGTGAATATCGCCGGTTCTACGCTTAAAAGCTAGGACCAACGTGAAACTCAATAAAATGTTGTGCGTGAAACTCAATACACTGGCGTAGACAGTTCAGTAGACTTACGCTGTACGTCATTCTCATTAGAGGAAAAATACCAACGACGTACATCGCACGTCCAAATAGCGCAAGAGGTTAACTAGCGTTACTATGTGTAGGGACACTTGAAATCGGACCAAAAGTGATTATTATTATGGTTTGGTTGATTATGCGGCCGGTGGCAGCTTCCTATTCCCCTTCCCGCTTGCGAGCGCATGCGACCTCCTATCCCCTCCGATGCAACCGGCTGTCATAATACGGGCCTTTCGGCCTGTCTTTTGCATTTAAGACTGTCTAATAGTTTGGTTTGCCTGATCTTAATGTTTATATATAAGTAGTGATCGATTATGTTTAGTATTTGATATATGCCTGACGGTATATTATCAGCAGTACTACCAGTTATTGCTACTGGTAATTATTATTAGAAATAGTAACTCAGAAAGCAAAAACTAGATGGCCTAATTCGTAATAAAGATTGATTGAGACGAAATAATTGGGTTGCACTTTATATATAATGTACTAATTGTTATATTCGATTTGTCTGGTGACCTCAATAGAGCTGGAGCAAGATTATGGAGATTAACAATATTCTTGTTCCGCTCCACCAAATAGTCCTTGCGGACTCTAATCTCTAAATTGTGACGAATAATATGTAAACCTGAGCCACAGCGTCCATTTATGTAAGTGTTCGGGAGACTACGTGACATCTGACATGGCCACTGACTATGGGCCTCATAAGAAAGCTCAGTCACCTAACGAACGATAGGACTATGCTCAGTTTCCCTGCTGGATAAAATCCGCTGGAGAATCAGTCATGAGTAGCTCACCGAATTCCAAAGCGGAATTGATAGGAGGGCCGGACATATACCTCCCAAAATCAACAGATATTGGCTCCCTATAGTGAAAATATTGAGTAGAGACTCCGAATCTGAAAGCATGTTGTGAGTTGACTCATGGTATATAATTACTCATAAGGTATCGGTGGTTACTGTCGCTTTAAGCCGCTCGATGTGGAGGACTGTGCTTGATGGTAGCCATCTGTGGAGTAACATGACAGTGATGACTCAATTATTTTAAGTCGATCAATTTAGTAACTGTGAATAAAAATCTTGTCCAATTTGATGTGTATTGCCTACATTATTTTTGTGAAATATCGTTAGAATATATTGTTCAAATTATTAATTTCTCATGTGTAATTTAAAAACATTGATGTGCGTGTCGATAAATGGCATTGTGTTAGTATTTAGTTTGACAGATAACCCTCCTCGATTATTCTATTTCGTAGTACCATTAAAAGGGTAGCTTCACTTTCATTACAATAATTTATTGATAAGAACAAATTCATATTCTTAACGTCATCTAGTGGTCGGGCTGAAACTTATATCGGGGCCAACATTTGATTAAGAGTCCTTTTATATGTGATGTATCCTAGATATACACCATATTTTTTTACTAGTAGCAAAATTGGTAATCATTTTGAGTATTAACTTTCCTACCTACCTCTTAAGGATTTTGCATACTTTCATACATCGTAAATATATTTTCTTATTTTTTTTTTCTTTTGTAGAAACCGAACAAAATGAAGTTCTCAAAATTTATTATTTTAAGTTAGCGTACTGTGATACGGCTATTAATATATAAAAAAATATGCTCAACATTTCTTTTTATTATTATTTGTAATATTCGAAATCGTAAAGTATTTAAAACTATTATATTATATATATGTAAGTAGTTAGTGATCGGCATTAAACCCTATGAAGTGTTTAACCAGATAAGCGCAACTCCGAGCGCATCAATTTGTAACACGTGTATACTAGTCTTTATTATTACTATCATATGTACCTACGTAAGTTTATTAAAATAAGTTTGTGTACAATCATTCAAGTTATTGTAGTAATCGTATCGTTAAGGATTTTGTATTATTAGCCGCAGGAGAGGGTACGTCTGCGGCTCTCTTCGCCTCCACTCGGTAATCGGCTGAACGTGCACTCTGAAGACAGTTACAAGTCGTTCGAACACGATCGAGTTGTGATGCTCAAATGGGATCGAATTTATTGAGGCCGGTGGAGGGCGCGCGAGATATCACTTGAGTGGTCGGTGACTGCGCGTTCACAATATTGTGTTTCGTAAATGGTATACTTGTAAGATCGGTCGCCGGCCGACTACTCGTGTCTCGCAGGCGACACGGATGCAGGTCAGTGGAGCTGCGTTCAGAGTGTCCGTTATTTATTTTTTATCTATCGTATATGTAATAAAAGCCGCGGGGTGTTAGTGACGGGCAGACGCTCCGCTCGCTCAGCTTCTTGTAGTACGAACGAGCGGAGGCCGCGCCTGCGCAATGCTCCACGGTCCGCTTGCAATGTAGTGCCACATGGTTCGCCGCCCTCTTCCCCTATTATATACTCGTAAGTAATAGAATCCAAAGATACATACAGATCCAATTGTAATGGAAATAAAACGATTTCGTAATTCGAGTTTGTTTTTCACTTCACTTGAACACCTCTCATCTGCGGAAAATTACAGTAGATGGGGTTATGTGATTCAATAGAAAAATGAATCTTAGTATTACTTTGAGCACGTCGGAGTCTATTGTTATGAGGGTATAAGAGATATGCATGTGGGTGAGTGCCGACAGACTAAAATGGTAATAAATAACGTTTGCCAATCGTCTTATGGGATCCTAAATAGATGTTCTATAAATCGCAGGAACTGGAAAGCGTAATGCGGGTAAACCCCCCGACTAGGTGGACCGATGACCTTGTGAAGGTCGCGGGCAATTGGTGGATGCAGGCGGCTCATAACCACTCGGTGTGACAATCATTAGAGGAGGTCTATGTTCAGCAGTGGACGTCTATGGGTTGATATGATGATGAAGTCGCAGGATAACTTATATTGTGCGCAGCCCATTTATTCTGTTATATCGTCACAGTTCATTTATTTACACTACTGGACGCTAGTTGACGTAGAGATGGCGCTAACATCATGGGGAAGGTGAAGTAATTGATGTGAAATAAAGGATTGTAAAACATTTATCAAAAGCTTACATAATACACTAATAGACGTTATATACAAATTTAAAGTAGTCGACAGAACAATAGACTCCTTAGTTTCATTAAGAATAAATAAGACATCGACGATCCCTAGTGATAATTATACTACATCAGCGAACAGCATACGACTGCTTTCCATATAGGCTCATACGCCAACAGGTGGAAAAATCCGATTGGATTGAATAACTAATTTGATCGAATCCGATCCGACTGGACAACGTCACACGTTGCTCACGACTCAACATTTAGACGTCTATCAAGCACATGCAGATATTAAGGTCGCCAGATTAGTTCTTATATGACAAGTTGGAAACTGGACGGGTAGAAGCTCTTTTATAGGTTCTTTTAGTGATTTCATGGCGCGTTGCTCTGCGATAGGTCCTGTGTGGCTTCTTGAAGTAGGAAAGCCATTTCCTACTTCAAGAAGCTCTAACAATCTTCCTCTTGAACCATCCATAAATCTGAGATATATTTTCCCCATAACACCCGAAGAAGTTTGCGATTGTCTTCGCTACATAACCGGAAAGGCCTACATTTCCGCTACATTCCTGTCGAGACGCTGAAAGTTTTGGGTGACTATAGCGTGGCTCTTTTGACTGGCCTCACAGAGTTATATACTGAGGTTGATGTGACACTAACCGGTCTAACTAACCACATACATAACTTCGTATTCGAGATAGCCTTAATGTAGCAAATAAACTAAGTTAAGCTATATATGCCTACCAAGTGTAAGATGATTTCAAGGCCGCCCTATAAAGGAATAGCTGGATGTCATGAAGCTAATGGACTCATCACTGATGGCACGTAGATATTAAGGAAACCAGAGTCCAATCTTACACAAGTTGGAACCGTGGAGGGGCAGAAACTCATTTATAGGTTAGTAATGGTCCGAAAGAAAGCGAAACTTGTGCTAACGTCTATGCATCTGAGATTTTCAGGGCGCGGTGCTCTGCGACAGCTCCTCTGTGGTAGAGATGGGTTTATTATTTCAAATCCTGAAACACCAATAATCCCGGGGCATATTGTTCCCATAACTCCGCATAAAGTTTGTGATTGTCTTTGCCACAGAGTATCTGGAAGCAGGCGGGCCTAACATTTCTGTCGAACGTTGAAAGTTTCTATAGCATGGTTCTTCTGAATGGCTTCACAGAGTTAGATACTGAGGTGGATATAGCACCACCCAGTCTAACTAACCACATACGCAACTTCGTATTCGAGGTAGTCTTGCTGAGGCAAGTAATCTTTAAGATCGTAAGCCATTTTAAATGACGACCACGAGAAGATTCTATCGGTAGATGACTATTTGGTTATCTTAAGAATTCTAGAGCCTCCAGGAGCAGGATGCAACGAAGCTAATGGACTCACCACTGATGATACTGAAGATCGATCAAAATAGAGAAGACTAAGTTGGAAGGCGGACCCCGGCAGTAAAACAAGTTCATAATTAAAGAAGGTAAATTAATAAAAAAAAACATATACACATTAGCGATTTATTTAATTAATAAGTCAAATGACAAATAAGTCTTGATTATAACGCAAACATATTAAATAGCATCATTTAAATTAATTCGTCAAGCAGAATCAGTAGATTCATACAACACGCACATACGTAGGCACAAAACACGTTTCGAGATTCCCATTTGATCTTTCACTGCTTTTATTGATCCCATTAGCATTCTTATACATTCATACATAACAGCGAACAGGGAAGTGATGTAGTAAATGTAGCAAAATAAAGGATGTAAACAAAAACGTATCGTTTTCCTAAATAACATTATTACAAAACACTAATCATTTTAATCCGGTTTTTTTCATTCATTATTTTGTACCTTAGCTGAGGACGCGGTGCTTACATATTAGGATTGATATTTCGTACCGGCGCCTGCGCTGGACGTCTAGACGTCCGTGGGCCGATATGATGATGATATATTGTATATTAGAAAACAAATTAAATAAAAATACATGGGCATATTTTGAAATTGGTTAAAATAAAGCGTTTCGGTCATGAGTCATGGGATAATTGGCAATTGCACCTATTGCCCTGTCGCTCTGTATCCGCGCTTATTAATTGAGAATGAGTGACGCTTCTATTTAGTGCCCACACGTGTACTATAGCGGCGTTTACATGTTTATCTCATTCATACCAAAATGGTCTATATCCCTATTGGCCGACGATGAATTTACTACAGTTAGAAATTCAAATCATTCAAATAAGTTGCACTATATCAATCAAAGTGAGTTGAATTTGCAAAAATTCAATATTAGCTAAGGGAGGGTCTACCTACAACCGAAAAACAACTGATTTATCTTAAGAAAATTTTCGATTCAACGTCATATATGTTACTGGAGCTATTCTATAACAGCTTACAATAAATGACATGATAATCTACTATTTTAAAGTACACATTGATGTAATTAATTAATCAATTCATGAATTTGTCTTGAAAAAAAGAGCAAATGGGAACACGATATACACATAAATGGAATGTCTAAGCAAGCCTATTATTTTTCTAAATTTTAAAGACACTGTGACAACACTAAGTATTCACGGTAGCCGGCGCAAGCGTTGAGACTTAATGTTGTAAATCGAAAAATTATCAATATTTAACGGTAGAAATACAAAATTAATAGTAACCACACATTAAAAATGTAATTTACAACAAAAATCATACTTTTAATCGTTGGCAGTAGCGTTCGTTTCTACCTTAACTAATCTGTCAAATAAAAAAAACCATACACAACAATAAGTTTCACTTTATAGCGCAGCAAAGAGATATACAATAATACAGACAGTTCTTTTAGATAAAAATTAACAGTTGGTTTTCAAAACTCAAATTCGTATAGGGATACCAACATCGTATAGACTAAATACAGCGTAATAAACTAAACACAACCATAACAGATGTGATGCTATCGCGTTATAACAGATAAGCATTATTTATTAAATAAAACTAATTAATAACTAAAATTAATTATAAAATAAAACTAATAATAAGCAATAACTGAAGCGACGCGTTGGCAGACTCCTCGCCCGATTAGTAATTTAGTCGAGTGATCGGAGGATGAGTGAGAGAAATAGAATGAAAGAGTGAGTGAGTGAGTGAGATTCTTATTAGTTTACATATTAATATTAATAAACAATAAAATTATTATTATCTAACGGTTCACCGTAAAATTACTAACAATACATCGATACTGAATTTTGTATAAAAGTAACGATTCAAAAGTAACATCATCATAAAATGTTTTATTAGAAAAATTAATATTATGCAATATTGTGTCAATTTATACCTTTTAAATAATCGGATGAATCGCTTGTTATAGAGAGGAGTTATGCCTGGAGTTTTTTGTGCAATATGAAATGAATATAGCGTGAAGAAAGCAAAGGTCGTATAGGATTAGCAAGCCGAATTAGAGATTGGTAGGCCATATAGCAAATAGACACGAAAACCGATAGATAAGAGATTCGCGGGTAGACTATTCGTCTGATTTATTAAAAATAAGTTTTAATTAAATATAATATGTTTACCAAAGAAATAATTTAAATCAGCTAATAAAATTCTGGGAAGTTTAGTTTTTGGTGAGAATTGAAAAAGGATTTATATGGCGCACGCAATGCTGGATAATATATTTCATAGTACACTTTCTGTCTAACAACAAATTCAAATACCTTCAACAGGCTTTTCTAGTTAATCGACTTTATTTGCTGTTTTTATGAGGTAATAAAAAATAATTAGTCAACTTGTCACCGCCATTTCGAATAAAGATTCGAAATGGCGGTGACGACTTTAGCAGCCATTTTGATTACCGATTATTATTTGAACCTAACGTATTAAATTTAAGAATTAGTTGAACCCGAAGCTTTGACCGGTACATCAATGTGGATATTAATGAAGATGATTTTTTGAGTCAGTAAGTAATATATGAGTGGAAATTATCAGGATACCCATTAGAATTCATTTCCTCAACAGTTTATTTATAGTTTGAATTTTATTATATAGTGATTACTATACTTTTATAGTCTAGTGATTTTAATCAGTTAAGTTCCATCGTGTTATATTTTATATCTTTTTATTGACAAAATAAACATTATTTTGTAACAAGTTGTTGTGCGCATACGGGCGTGACATCCAATCTGCTTTTTTTTTTGCAAGCACATACCTAATGATTTATAAATTGTAATGTGTGTCTGTTGTAATGTGTTACCAGTTGGTGGCGTTTTTATTAAACAACTAATATTTAATTGGATTCTCTCCGTTCAGCTGCTTAACTTGGAAACGTTGTGTGCGCAGAGCGTACAGAGCACTTTATAAGGGAATGTTTCGGTACGTTTCGTATCAAAGTAAAAAAATCGTTTTGCATAAAAGGTCTGATATTGATTAATTACTACAACATAATAAAATTAGACGATACTAATTGAGAATTGGATAAAATATGTATCACTCCAACCCGCGTTTAGACTAGGCTATACAGATCTCCTCTTAGAATGAGAGGATTTTTTACGTTACGAAAAATCTGCTGCCGTTCAATTCTGCAACTCTCGTGCGATTTTAGCAAAACTCATTTAATGTTAGTGAAATGTGGATACGCATTATTTTCGATTAGATATCGAAATTGTCTTATTTTATTACACATATTATATATTTCCCTAAATGGAGTAACAGTTGACTTCCCTTATAACAACTTTTATTGTTTTAAATTTGATAGTATTAAATTACATGCATAGTGGAATAAATACATGTCCTCTTAGAATGAGATCCCATTTAAGAGGAGATCCGTATCCTGCCCCCTAGCCAAGTTGACACTCGACAATCGTTATCGCTAGTAGAAACGAACAAAATGTATTGGAATGACATTTCTACACGCCAAGTCACCCGTGACTTATCGTTTACAAATGTCATTCTAATAGATTTTTCGTTTCTATTAGCGATAAGGATTGTCGAATGTCAACTTGGCTAGGGGGGCTGTAGTGGGATAGTAGATAGCTATAACGAATCACCCGCATGCTCTCTTATTCAGTGTGTCTACACTACCCGTATCAGATGTTACAAAATGTTAAAATTGTATCATTATTATGAGCAGCTCAGGAATCACTTTCCTCCAAACTTGAGCTGTTTTCTTTGAATGTGATACATACATGTCCATTTTTGACAAGAAGATAGTTAATGGTAACGTTGGAATGATTTTTATCTATAAATAGTCCCCTATAAAATTTTCATCATTTTGTCAAAATTTAAATTTACGTGTTTAGTGAAATCACAAATATCTTAAATAACTTTGAAAATGGTGAAAATCCATTTTCCACAGACATAACATATTTAGTTAAAAAATTATACTACACATTTTCTCTAATTTATTTGTATGTGTGACAACACTTTTGGCAGAAAAAATACGTTTATTCATTGGAATTTTGGTACTTCCCCGTTTCACTGCAGAGTATAAAACTTAGTAGTGTGCTGTATTTGTTCACTTAACTTGAAGTAATTGTTGAAGTCATAACATAAAATCCATTTGAGATCATCAAAAGTATAAATTTCTTTTAACTAATATTTTAAAAACGATCGCGTTATAAAACTAAGTCTATTTATATTTAAAAATCGTAAAATGAGCGTATTAACATATACCAATATCCTTCATATCATTCAAATACAAAAATAATATCCCTTAAATATCTCCACATAATATAAAATGGACTTACGCCACTTTCAAAGAAAATTGTTCAAATAATGTTATTTTATTCGTAACATTGGGATGTCTGGCTCAAAGTGATAACATATTTATGATCTAATAAGATAAAAAACAAATATGTGTCTACAATAAAGTAAAGCAATATAAAAATTTTATAGGCCAAAGTTTATAAAAAGTAATACTTAATTTCCTCCTGAGACTACATTTTCCATCCTATACAGTAATCAGATGCGTATCAACGGATGATAAAAGTCACATAAAATTAATTAGCTAAATGTTAGATCGTATGGGTTGACGTCAATGAAAATCTATACTAAAAAATACTTGTCAGTAATCATATTTTCCAATATCGTTATACAACTTCCAATTCCATAATATGTTGTAATCATAAAAATCGACCTAACTCTGATCCTTGGGATATATGTGACGGGACAAACAACGGAGTAGAATTTAAAGCGAGGGCTACACCGTGAACTAAGAAACTGGGTTGAGGCGATATTTAAATTTCGATTCACAGCAAAAAGCACATC